>CABEEJ010001097.1:34624-45521 GCA_901482245.1 Timema douglasi | reverse complement strand
GGGGCTGGGGCTGTTATGCTGCCAAATATACAATATAAGATTGTATCTAAAGCAAATTTCAACGAATATCAAAACACAGGATTACAACTTTAAAACAAATGGAATGAGTAATATAATAAAACATGATTTAGTAAACTATTAAAACCACTCAGGCCTATAAACCAAGTAAAAGCAACACTCAAGTCAAACACAAACTTTTTTATATCGATTCCATTTTTGTTATCTAAGTTATTTATTTCAATATTTCATCACATACATTACTAAATGTTGAATACAAATAATATAATAATTATTTACTTTGGCCATTATGTGAAAATATTTCAAATGGCTTTGGTTTTAAGCAATCATAAACAACTGTTATTATATGTCACATGTTCACAACGATATTCAGCTATTACAGCACACGCTCATACTGTGGCAAATTATGTGAATTAAAAGCTTCAAATTCTAATAAACATTTACATGATTTGTAGTGAGGAGTGCCATAGGGGTGATCATGACTTAATTGGTCTGAACTGCATATGCTGGTCAAACACACTGGCAATAAACTAGTGAAACTTGAACTTTTTAACAGTCTTTGTAATAAACATACAATTTTATTCACATTTTCTTAAAAACAGCGTCTACTACCCATTAATATTTTATGCATATTTACTAATTAAACTAATATGTTAGGGATAAGAAAGGTTGACTTTCTGAAAAAGTCAATTAGCATGGGGGAAGAGTGAAAGACAATTTGGGGGGGAAACCTCTAGTTCACCCGAACAGTATTTAAACCCTGATATCCCAATCATTGGCAGTCTAGTTTTGTTGCAAAACTGGCCTTAGAGCATTTGGCTACCAAAGCGGATATAAACATACAATTTAGAACATGCAACCAGAATATAAATCCAACAATATAAACTGTTCAGAGTCTAGATGTAGGCACTGAGTGCATTCTTTAAGCAACCGTTTAATAACCAGGCACGTAATATTTACACCCCTGTTAAACTAGCAAGATATTTCCCTCACCCACAATCACAAGTCCCTTTCTAAGTCTGGTATATTATGCGCAAGTATAAACCTTTCCTCCACAGTTGTGCAACATCTTGGCAAGACTCTAAGAAAAGCAATACTTTTGTTTTTTTTTAATCAAAGGTGGAGAACGAATTAATGAGAAGAGCTCAAAGTATTTTTGCTTTGGTTAGTAAATCGAAACACACTGATTATATTTAAACTTTCTTAAATTAAGTGGAACAGAGTTTCAATTTTTTAATTAGCGATGATTAGTTTTGTCAGCTAGACATTCTAAAAAGCTAGTGGACTTATACATTTCTACTACCGCTTATTTCTTAAAGTTTATTATTAATAATTAGTTAATAAATCAACATTGAGACATATAAATATGAGAACTTCAAAGAGGAACTGATCTCGTAAGGCAGATAGTCAATAAAATATTACTGCGCTATTTGATTAAGCATAATTGTAATTTAGAGTGGTGATTTATTGATTTAAAATCACTACATTTCATTAGTAATAATGTGCCAAACTTAATTTTTTTATTAGTTATTGTTAAATATAAATAATTAAACTTTGTTGCACAATGAGTTTATTCTGAATTAAACAAAGTTTTTTAATCTAGCTCCTGTTACTTATTTCATTTGTGACCAGTAATCCATTATTGCAAATATTATTTGAAATGTCTATATCATGAGATTTGCTGCACTTATATTCAAGGCCGTAGCCAGGGGGGGGGGGGTTTCAAACCCCCCGCGAAATTTTATGAACAAAATATATATTGCTTTATTTATGGTTCAAACGATATAAAAATTAAAATACAAATACAAATTAGGCGGCTGTGTTATTATAAAAAGCACTTCAAAGAGCTTCTAGAGGTGTTAAATATTTAGAAATTTTCCTAGCGTTTGGCATTTTGGGGGTTATTTTACCATAAAAAACCTCACAGAGCTTCAAAAAGTGTTTAATATTTAGAAAATTTCCTACCCTTCGGCAGCTAGGGGGTTATTTTATCATAAAAAAACACTTCAGAGAGCTTCTAGAACCGTTTGTCATTTATAATGTTTTTTATCTTCCAGCAATTGGGGGATGTGCTCACCAAACCCCCCCTGAAATTATTGGTTGGCTACGGCCTTACTTATATTACCGGATGGTCGTTTTACGTGTAAGCCATCTTCTATGCAAAAATTGTAGTTTTTCTAAATATATCCTTATTTTAAGTAGCTTAAAGAATGTCCTTACAACAGAGGACTATACAGATTTCCATTCTCTTTAGCCTTTTGCCTCCCTGTGATCACTATAAAGTTATATCCTCACATGTTCTGAGTGATACCCCCTTTATGAATTACCAAGAGATCCAGAAGAACTCACTATTTATAAATATGCATTCTCTCCTTAGTGTTTTTAAAAGGGTTTTACTGTAAGTGAGGTTGTTATAATCTGGGAGGCTGCGACCACCCTTGAATGAAAATACAAATCACTCATAACACTTGGCCACTCTTGTTGGGATGGTCGAGATTCACCATTGGCTGGAGTCACTGGCGCGGGATTACCAGTCCAATGTTGCCAAATTAAGGAAAAATTCTTAAAACCTATAAAAGTCAAGAAATTTAAAACTTCCAAAAAATATCTGGCCTGTAAGGGAATTTTGTAAATGACAATGGAAAATGTTGTACAGGGTGATTAATCCGGGCTAAACACTTATTTTTTTAATTAATTCATGATTGGAAAGTCACATTTGAATAGTTTGAATTGTAAAACATACCCTGGCCCATGACAAATTAAAGTTTCTCATAAAAGATACTGGAAGTGCCCACCGCCAGCGTCCAGACTCATATTCACCCGATGCTCCATATTGGCGAATGTACGATGTAGCATAGCGACGTTGATAGCAGCAATTTCACGTCTGATGTTGTCTTTAAACTCCTCAATCAACCTTGTCTTGTTGGCATAAACACTGCCTATTAAAAGTCCCCATAGAAATAAATTTGAGGGTGTCAGGTCAGGAAACCTAAGTGGCCACAGTTTTTTGGAGATAATCCTGCTTTGGAAAAAACTGTGTATTTGTACTTTGCTACTATTGGAGGTGTGGCAAGTTGCACTGTCCTGTTGGAAGTAGCCATCTGAAAGTTCCTGATCATCTAACAGACTCACAAAATCATTAAAGATTTCCAAATATTGGTCACTATTCACAGTGTCTTTAATAAAAACCTTGGCCCAATGATACGGCGATGAGACACCACACACATCAGACACCAATTTTTTCTGGATGCAATGGCTCTTCATGGGTGGCGTGGGGACTTTTGGTGGCCCACACCCGTGTATTTTTCTAGTTTACATAACCGGACAAATGGAACCATACTTAATAAGTAAACCATGCTATGTCCAACAGGGTGGTGTTTTAAGCAAAAAATTGGGAAACCCATTGACATTAAGCCAGTCGCTATGCCAAATCAGGTGGCTGTAGCTCGTGCACAGCCGTGATACGGTACAGCTTAATCTTTACCTATTTGGCTGCTCTTTGATAGGTTGAATATGACCGTCTAGTCTCTTGGGATAACCTGCAAAGAGCTTTTCTTGGGGATGGCAATACCCGCTGCTTCACATCCTGTATATTGTCGTTTGTCATCTAGGGATGTCCGCCTGTATGCGAATCCACCAAGTTTCTCGTTATCTCCAGCTTCCTCGCCAAGTTAGAGATGGTGGCTCTGGTGGGTAGTGTACACCCGCCAAATTTATTCGGATACCCCCTCCGACGCTGTTTGAAAGAACTAGTCACCCAGTACTGACAAACAATGAACCCACACTCTTCAATTTAGTATACCATATTTCTTCTGCCGACTCACACTGTCTGATCAGACACGCTCCCCCACTAATGTCTAGAGAGATGGGGTGTCATTATGGCGCCCAGCTGGCCAGTGAGGACACGTGTTTTAAGTAATGCATGTTGACTGCTTTGTCATGAGATAGAGAACCATCCCATTATTGTTTCATACTCATATTATATTCTACATAGCTTATATTATACAAAATAAATGTTCAGTCCCGGGTGAACCATCCTGTATTTGGCTGTCTAGGTAAAATAAATGTCATTGAATCCTTTTAAAATAATGTTTTTCTCAAATTCTTTGTGTATTTGTTTTTGAGTGGATTTCAAAACTAATGTTTTTTTTTGACAAATTGAGTGTTTTGCTCTTTTTTTTAAACATTTTTATAAATACAGATACGGGTTTCAGTCAATGAAATTTGTATTTTTGGATTAGGGAATTTTATTCGTGAGTTTTGATGGCCACCCTGCATTCTCTCTTGCCGAGAATGTGAGTGAATCTACTTTAAGCAACCCTTTTCATCCCTACCTCAAAATAACCCTCACCTTCACCATTGGCCACATGTTCTAAGGATTCAAGCTTTTAATACACTGGATTGCTTTTGACAGGGATCTTTAGGTTCTAATCTCAGATGTTTCTACAATGGTAATTTCTTACATGCAATTTTTCACCGGTATTACCACCCTCTCTTGCACTAATATGACTTCACATCCAATCAGGGCCCGCCTTAGGCTTTTTGCTGTCCTCTGCAAAAAAGGAAATTGGCGACTCCTCTACCCCTTCATGGTATTTTTTTTTTTACTATGACTAAGTCGGTTTTCAAAATTTAAGTGAAGTACAAAGAAAAGGCAGGAAATAAAAACTGTTCTTTCAAAAATGTTCCACAAAGGTTCTCTTGTATTTTTTCAATAGCTTATATAATTTTAAAAATTTGACATAATAATATGGAAACAAAATTAAGGAAAAAAACATTTTTTTAGAGAGTTGTCTTTTTTTTAATTGATAAATTTGGTAATTTTGTAATTATTTCAATTTTATGGTGGACTTCAAAAGGAAAAAAAAAACTCTTATCAGAATCACATACCTAATCACACCGTTCTCTTACAGGGTATGCAAAAAACTGTGCATATAGCTCAAAAAATAACAACTCTGTTCTTGATCCATTCTCACTAACTTCCTCCAACTTTTCCTATTCTTCCATACTCCCTTGGCTACAACAACATTCATACACAGAGTCATGCATGCTATTTATTCTTGAAATTATAAATGTTTCTATTTTTCACACATTGGTCTACCATATTTTGCCATGTCTTACATGGCCTACCCCTTTCTTTTGATCTACACACTCTACCTTCATATATTTGCTTCGTCACTCGATCCACTTTCATCAGAATAATTAAAAAAGGTAAAATCACCGACTCCCATAGTGATGACATAATGTAAAATTTATTTTTACACATTTTGTTTTTTCAGTAGTTTTTCATCAACATTTCATACCTCAATCATATTTAATGACCAAGTAGTATATTTATTATAAGCATTTTAATTTCTATAAAAATTTACCAAAGAAATTATTTCATAGCAATAAATGATGAAACCTCAACGATTTTGAATAGCTTGAATTTTATTTTCACCCACAGTTAATATTATTTATATATTTTAACAGTGGATCAAAAAACAAGAAAATATTTTAAACGTTCAAGTATTTTTAAATATTTACTGTTTTTAGCAACTCAATATACATTCTATATTATTTTATATTATTAATACTTATGTAAAAAAAAAGTAATTGACAAACACGAGAAAAACAATGTTTTTTTCCTCCCCCTCGAGTTGTGAATAATCTAATTCCACAGACAAATATATTTGATGAATTAAATAGTCAGGCTATTATATATTCTAATTATGGTCAGTCGAGGTGACCTGGTGGTCTAGGGGTAAGGTGTCAGACTTCTGTGCTGGCGGCTGGGGTTCAATCCTCGGTCCCGGCACAGATTTATCTGATTACCAAACCCTTCCTTCACCTCTGACAAGATGTGTATTAATCACAACTTGTGAATGTGGGGAATGCCAGGCCTCCACCGTGGTTCGGATTCCACGTTAAACTGTAGGTCCTCCATTTCATCTCACAATCACCCTACCATTACACATTAGCATAAGTGCGTATAACCCGAACGGGTAGTAAGACGCGGTGCTAATAATAATAATAATAATTATTATTATTATTATTATGGTCAGTCCTGGATTTGACTGCCCTTGCATCCATGGGCCCAAAACAAATTTTGCACCTTTTATTCTACAATACATTGAAAACCAATAAAAAATCTATTATTTTTATAAACTATTTAAAAAAAACACTTTTTTTTATACATTTTTAATATTGTATACACTAATAAAAGTAATAATAATATATATATTATTATTATATTAAATAGTATAAATATTTAGTAATAAAAACACATGGAAATAGCTATAAAGTTGCAGATTGGAGGGATTTTTTTCAAATGTTCATTTTCCAATTAAAACTGCAAAAATTAAGAAATAAACTAATTAAAAAATATTTAAAAATCATTATTATTAGATTTTCTGTCTTAAGACAGGTTCATTCCTTGTGTCAGTGAAACTTAGAAACACATAAATTTTAATAAAAAAGATAAACAATCTAAAATATATTTATTTTAAGAAATAATACAATAAATAATATTTAACTCATCAATAAATGGTAAGGTAGGGTATTTTGCTTAAACAGGGTGTCTACCATGCGGTAAAAACAGGGAAATCTGGAATTAGCTGGGAATTTGAAGTTGTCGTGGAAAAGCAGGTAAAATGTTGTTTTACTATAAATATGAAATATAATAATCAGTAAATTACAGTGTGTTTCAAAGTCTGTGTGTGTGTTTTTTTTGTTGTTTTTTTTGTAGCTGGGTATTATATTTTATAATTTTTAGAATTATTACTAGACTATTTTAATACAAATAAAAAGTACTGTTTATTTATTTAAATTTTAAAACTTATTATTACTCATGAAAAAAGTTTAACAAAAACCCCAAGGGGGGATATAAGGGTATGACATATCTTTGAGTCGGGAATTTTAGGAAATGATCAGGGTAAATAAGGGAAAAGGTCAGGAATCTCTTTGGTCAAGTTGAGTAGACACCCTGTAAAGATATTTTTTTTAATCTCCTATTCTTTTCTTGAACTAATAACAAATGTACATTAGCCTACAGATTGAAAGGTTTTCTTCTCGCCTTTTCATTAGCAATTAAAGAATCACATTTTCATAGTTCCGTTTTACATCATTTTCAATTGCAAGGACTGCTAAAAGATTCAATCGTATCTTTGTTCATGGCAATCTCAGATAATTTTAAGCTCTTGCAAAAACAAAAAAAAACCTTTCGACTGAGCAGTAGTAGTTGTAGTAGTTAAGTAAATATTCAAGCAGAGACAAACATTTGGATAAAGATGATGAAAGTTTTTATTTTTGTTTAAAATAGATGAATAGGAGCAAAACTTTTTCGTCATCTAAACTTTTAAAGAAACTCTTCAGGTGAATACATTCAGGGGCAAATGAATCCTCGATAGCCTATGAATAAAGCTGCTGAAGTTTATTTGCATATTCGTGAATTTCATTGGCGTCTATTTCAGGAAGTGTTGACAAAAAATTTGAATCTTTCCGAAAATTCTGCATTGAAATATTGAAGTGTGTGTAAATATATGTTAGTGTTTATGCAAATTTCCATTTTAGTCATATTGAGATTTACAATCCTGGTTTTTCTGTTAAGAATCTGAATTGTCAAAAAATCATTTTCTTTTTGTTGTGTGTTCAGGCCACAATCTAATTTCAGAGTCTTCACCTTCTTTCAAGATACTCTGTAGAGAGGCAGTAGAGATGCCCATATCTTTAGATTGAAGCTTTACACTCACTGCATTAAATCTTTTGGGTATAGAATTTCAAACAGTCATAAAGGCCATTTCAAGAATGTTTAGTTTTTGAAAATGACTTTTGTTTCTGACTTTGTTAACAACTTCTCACCACTGTCTCCTTCACTTAGCTTTAAAGATTTAAAAATTGCAATCCAATCTCAATTCAGGTTTTTGCTTGCTTCTTCTATAAAATACCGGCGAGTTTTACTAAGTGAGTTCGGTACTAAATGCTTATAATCCGAATGGGTAGTAAGACGTGCTGCTAATAATAATAATAATAATAATAGAATTCAGTACTAATTTGCTTGGAGTAAAAATTGTGTTTAGACTATTCCGACTATAGGTGGAAGAAGGAAATAAATTTTATTTTTATATATATTGCAAATATTCAAAAAACATATTTGTAATTTTATATCGTGTATCTGCACTAGAGCCCACTAGTGAGGGAGTGGGCTGAGCTTGAAAAAAAAATGGACCTTTAAGACCAGCGCAAGCTTTGGCCATGTTTTCTACATTATCATAAGTTTGACTGCAACAATTTTGTACATCCAGCTCATGCTTTTCCAAAAATGAAAACAAAGCATCAGCCAATATGTGAGCAGTGTGTCCAGCATTTTTCGTGAATTCTCCAAAAAGTTCTTGAGGTGAACCATCATTGCTTACATATCGAATGATAAAAAAACACAACTTGTCCTTTGCACAAAATACCTTGAGTTGAGTCCACATTTAAAGAAAAATATGTAGAGTAAGTTACCTATCTGATCATTTAATTGGTGACAGACATTGCCATAATCTTTATCAACTCTTCATATGTAGAGGATGACAGATGAAAAGTATCTCCTTTTTCAGGATTTCTGTCCTGTTATGAGATCAAAACACCTAATAAAATGTCCATTGTGTATCGAGCCAAACACTTCATCATCTACCCAAAATTCCAAACCATTAAAAGAAAGTTTTTTACTACATAAACTACCCTTTGAAGCACACACCTCCTGTATCTAAACTATTTCTCTTATCTAATCTTTTCCTCTAATTGTGTGATCAATTTTTGGTCAATATTACACAGTTCATTTCCTATGCTCTTAAATTCTAAAACACAATCATGATGAGTAGTAGAGTTTTCTAGCTCAGCAACCCGTTGATTGGTGTGCTTCCAGTCACTGAAACAACTTGTTGCAAATTGAGATTATCCTTCAAACAGTTTACAAGGAGAGCAAAAAATTGAAGCCTGGCTACATGAATAAACTAAATAATCACATTCCACCACATCTCCTTTCAACAGTTTTTTTTGAAAGGAGGCTTTCTGCTTCAATTTGGTCAGAAAGATCTATATCATCTAAAAAATTTCCTTTTTTATCATCAAACTAATGCAAACTTAGAAACTCTACATTTACACTTTCACTAATGCTGGCTTCAAAATCAACATTTTTTTTAGTACCCTAACTTGAGAAAGAAGATTCAACAGGTTTTGTTACCTACTTAGCAAGATAGAGTATAATTTGAATGTTAGTCGAAGAATTTCCTTCTTTTTGTTCTTTCTCTTCTTGGAGCTTTCTAAATGCAGCCCCCACTCAAACCTTTTCTTCCATTTATTTTAACAATTATTTATAGTAAAATACTAAAATTTGTTAAAAAAACTTGAAGCTTATGAAAGAGAAAAATATTGTTATTTGAAATAAAACGTGATAGTTTAACAGTTTTAAAAGAAACTCAACTGACTACTTATATAAATACATATTAAAAATAATGTGAATAAAATACAAATAAATAATTGAACATTAAATAAAGAACAAAAATACATTGCTGATTCAAACATTCCCATCAGTTCAAAATTTCACTTTAGTGTCAGAAACTTCCCTGCATCATACCTTTGATTCGACGTGCATTTTAAAAATGCTATCTATGAAAATTGGCCGTCCTGGGCCCGAATCCAGGACTGATACGGTTATAGCCACATCTAAATGGAATCTAAATTAATACATGTACAGTAATAGATAATATGCAAGGTTAAAATTAATCTAATCATTACTAATATGATGAATATTGTTAGGAAAAGAAATCAGGCAACAATGATTTTATAAGGGCCATCTTCGATTTGTACTATAAAAAAACTTTGTATTGTTTTAATTATATAGGCCTAAGTTGAAGAAATAAAATAATAGCACAGACCATTATTGTTGTTTGTGAGGATGGCTTCGATAGATTCGATTGTAGGTGACTGATAGATCTGATAGATTGGGGTTAAAATCAGAGCTATGTGTACTGAACGTGTTTTTTCTTCTTAATTTATTTTTACCCGCTTCGGTGGCCGCGTAGTCAAAAGTTTATCGCCCACTAAAACGCGCCGCGTGAAACCACCTTGTGGAAATTCCGTGCCGGAACCCTCGAGGTTTCTAGAGAAGAATTATTTCCTTTCGGTGTGTTGCGGTGCGCCTGGGTGGGCGGTGGTTGTGGAAGGAACCTTGGGAGGAATACGCTCTCTTGTTATTCCGACACCATTCGGGTGCGTTGTCTTAGTACCGGCATGTCTCAAACTCCAACTCATGATTTTTTTTTAACACCGTACCTTAATACCCGTTTGGTTTATACGCTTATGTCTTAATTACGCTAATGGGTTGGGATTATAAAGGTTGTATTTAGAGGAAGTGAACCCGCATTTATATGAAAGGAGAGTGGAAACCCATTTAGGGAAAACCACCCCCAGTTCACCCGAGTGAGATTCGAACCTTGATCTCCCTGTCTTCAGCAATCTAGTCCAACACGGTATTAACGCGTTAGACCTCGTTACCACCCATGCGGGTTATTCTTAATGTTGATGTTGATAAGTAAAATGCACATTAGATTGAGGTAGAGTCTAAAAGTATGTTTTCATTGTGTTTTTGGTGGCCTGGCGGTCTAGGGGTAAGGTGTCAGACTTCTGTGCTGGCGGCCGGGGTTCAATCCTCGGTCCGGGCACAAATTTATCTGATTACCAAACCCTTCCTTCACCTCTGACAAGACATCTTGTGAATGTGGGGAATGCCAGGCCTCCACCGTGGTTCGGATCCCACGTTAAACTGTAGGTCCTCCATTTCATCTCACAATCACCCTACCATTACACATTAGCGTAAGTGCGTATAACCCGAACGGGTAGTAAGACGCGGTGCTAA
>CABEEJ010001097.1:16039-33228 GCA_901482245.1 Timema douglasi | reverse complement strand
GTACGTTGGAGGGGGATTCACGTCATCTAGACTGGACTGATAGGCACTGGGCTGGCGCACTGAGTGTCTAGACGAGTCATAACAACGTTTTTATGAATTTATGTAGTTCACAAAATGGACTACCCTCCAAAGCGGGACAATTGTGCGTCCCATGGAAAATCTTGGGGACAGCGGGACACATTTCCCCAAAGTGGGACTGTCCCGCTCAAAGCGGGACGTCTGGTCACGTTAGGTATATACCTAAATGTTGACGGTCAGAAGTCGGCTGTGAGCTGTCAGTCAGCACCAAAGAAGCCATGGGGCTACTGTAGATTCTCACAATGAATGACGAAGAGGTGGTGTTATTAGTTAAAAGAATACTCCAACCTATATAACCTAACTCATCCCAAGTACCACGATAGTTTGGTGAATGTTCCACACGGCGGTTCCGCGCGGCGCGTTCTTAGTGGGCGACTAGCATAACGCGCTACTCTCGCTCTAGACTAGACTGCCGGTGATGGGGAAATCGAGGTTCGACTGGTACTGACCACAAAAATTATCCTGAAGTATTCCCTTCCCCCCCTCCCCCTCCAAGAAATTCCGTGGTTTCCCTCATGAATTATAGTGATTTAAGAAATAATTCCCAACTATCGCGTACATACTTTCTCAAATGGTGTTTCTTGTTTTAATTAAATACCGATTAACCGTAAATTTAAATACACATTTAGGTTCGAATGTGAAATCACTTGTCCAAAGTGAATTTAAACCGATTTTTTTATTTTATTTTAACTCATAAAATGATTTCCCCCATCTCACTTCCACTCTCTTATTTTGAAGACTACAGAAAACCGTACTACGCATGGCTCAAGCTATATTATTACCTCGTTAAGTTAAAGAGTTATCCGTGGGGGGAGACAAGCTCCACAAGCTATAATTACGAGCTTTTCCCGACGCGAAGGAAGACAAAAATACTATATCGTGGAATTCGTTCTATTTTCCTGTTTGTTGAATCTTCATCGAATATTGGCGGTGCATGCTCAGACCATGCTACAAGAGTTTGTCTGGCGTTTCTCATCTTTTTACTACTTTTTAATGTTCCGTGAAGCGTTTACTTTGAAGGTGGTGACCGGCAATATAATTACGTTTCTTTTCAAGGGAAGCTGTAGTGTATTTATCCACGCACCTGGAAAATAAGAAGAGCAAAAAATAATAATATTTAGCACCGCGTCTTACTACCCGTTCGGGTTATACGCTTTAAGTACTAATTACTATAATGGATTAGGAATTGGGAAGGTTGAATTAGAGGAAGTGAACCCGCATTTGCGTGGAGGGAGAGTGGAAAAACCACCCCCAGTTCACCCGACCGAGAATCGAACCTCGATCTCCCCGTCCTCAGCAGTCGAGCTCAACTCGACAAGCGCGTTAGCCAACTACGCCACCGAGGCGGGTAAGAGCAAAAAAAACAAAAAAAAACAAAAACAGGGAATTTCACATCAACAAAAAAAAACTTTTATGCTTAGCGACTTTTGATAATTTGAATTGTATGAATAAATAGGGGGCCCTTTCACAGAAATGAAGTAGAACTAAACACACTGATTCGGGCGTGTAGCTTATAACCCCTTCCACTACCCTCCCGCCCCCCTTTACACACAGAGAAACATTTCACCTAAAACATGAGGTTGCCTAGCGATTTAATTTCCCATCAAGGTGACCTGGCGGTCTAGGGGTAAGGTGTCAGACTTCTGTGCTGGCGGCCGGGGTTCAATCCTCGGTCCCGGCAAAGATTTATCTGATTACCAAACCCTTCCTTCACCTCTGACAAGACATCTTGTGAATGTGAGGAATGCCAGGCCTCCACCGTGGTTCGGATTCCACGTTAAACTGTAGGTCCTTCATTTCATCTACAATCACTCTACCATTACACATTAGCGTAAGTGCGTATAACCCGAACGGGTAGTAAGACTCAGTGGTAATAATAATAATAATAATAATTTCCCATCAAATCATCCAATTCTAAATAACATTTACAAAAGTTCATGAGAAATGAAATTTAATTATTCAATAAAGTGTGTGGAAAAATGGAGGTTTATTCTGGAAACACGGGGTATTGTCTATTAAGGAAACGGTGGCAGTCCTGTGTAGGTTATATGTGAAGGTCAAATAATAAATTGTGCAACTGTCAATTGAGATAGATAGGCCTACACTGGATATAATCTGTGAGGAAACTGATATTTTTTGCACCACGTCTTTTTACCTGTTCAGGTTATACGCATATGTACTAATTACACTAAAGAGCTCGGGATGAGAAAGGTTAAATATATATTCCATTCATGGTAGGAATTTACCTCTGAAAGTTCCTTTTTCCTACCAATATCCTACTATATAATAGATTTATGGTAGGGAAAAATAAACAATTCCTACCGTGAACAGACTTTAGGTGGTTTACTCGCATTTGTGTGGGAAAATAGTGGAAACCATTTTGTAAATACCACCCTCAGTACACCCGACCGGTATACCAACCCTGATCTCCCTGTCATCGGCAGTGTAGTTTAGCTCGAGAGTGACGCCTTAGAGCTTAGACTACACGGTCACTAAGGAAGGGCTCTCTGCCAATTGCGCCAAGGGTTTCGAGCAATCAAATAATAATCCAGAACAGCTTGTAAGCTTGTGAGCTTTAAAGTGGGGATGTAGGGAAAGCGAGNGGGGGGGGGGGGCGGAACAAATCAAATAACTATCTAGTAGAAACATAGAGCTTAATTTTCTTCCCATTGTGATATAAACAGTTCTTAAATATCTGTCAAGGGTGTCGTGGAATTTAATGACAAACTTTTTATTTTCATTTAAAAAGTTTGTCATCTGATGCCATTATGTTCATGACATACATTCAACATCTGTGGAGGAAATTAAACTCTTCTGTTTTTATGGAGCAGTATTTGTTTTATTTTGGACAAAAAAAAAGGTTTTTTTTTAAAACACTGCAAAAAAACTGGCCCTTCTTGCGTTTACTGCATCCTCACTTTACGAGTGAGTGTTCTGACTTGTCATGCATTTTAATGTTCTGACACTCCCGTAGAAATGAAATGAAATTAAGAGAAAAATGGACCATAAAACATTGTATATTGAAGGACAGTGTAGTACGAATGGATATTTTATTATAACTATGCGTGAAGGACAGTGTAGTACGAATGGATATTTTATTATAATTATGCGGTGACCTGGCGGTCTAGGGGTAAGATGTCAGTCTTCTGTGCTGGCGGCCGAGGTTCAATCCTCGGTCCCGGCACAGATTTATCTGATTACCAAACCCTTCCTTCACCTCTGACAAGACATCTTGTGAATGTGGGGAATGCCAGGCCTCCACCGTGGTTCGGATTCCACGTTAAACTGTAGGTCCTCCATTTCATCTCACAATCACCCTACCATTACACATTAGCGTAAGTGCGTTTAACCCGAACGGGTAGTAAGACGCAGTGCTAACAACAATAATAATAATAATAATAATATAATTATGATGTTGAGTGACTATGATAAATAGTTTAAACTTATGCTTAAAGGGCAAAAGGCATAAATAATACAAAAAGTTTGAACAGTTATAGGTAATCAGTAGCTTTGGTATAGTAGACTATTTGAAGTCTTTGTCGCTGCATACATTTTCTTTGGTGTACTACATCGATTGAAGTTCTAACAATATGTCTATATTATGTTCCCGATAAAATATTTAAAAGTCTCAAACTTTCAAAATACCAGCACTAATTACTTGCATTGTCCCTCATTTTAATACTAGACCCATAGTCTCTAGTTGTTCTATTGTCGAATAGCCCCATTTTTTTAACGTGGAAATTATAAAATGGTGTAAAAATCTTCATCTTCGTTCACTCACAGTGGGTGAGTGCCCAACTCTGAAAGGTCTTGCATGTGTTTGTTTGCTATTTCAGGCTCTTAACACAAGTAAAAAAGGCGTGTAGTTTGAACGGGTAGTAAGACGCGGTGCTAAAAAAAAATAACCATAAGCAAAGAGATTATTGGAGCCTGAGATTGCACTTAAGGTGAACTCTAAAACCTCTCTTGTATCGCGTCATTTCGCACCACGGAGAGACTAAGAAACTTGCACTCTGTGGGGATTCGTCTCTCATAAGTGGACATGATCTAATAATTATTCTCTAAGTAAGCTATTGGGTTGTATTGAAAGTTGTCGCATATTACTGACAATCTCAATACTTTAACGACCTTTTGGCTTTTCAAAGTCAAGAGATGTGTGATAAAAGCCAGGTCTTTTTGAACGAAAGATTAGGATAATTTGCCGTTTGTGCCGAGAAGACGTTGTTTTGCAGGAATTCCTTGATTTCACGATATATTTTCTTGGAAACATCTTCCGACTGGGAGTCATGTGCGCTCTCTCTATAAATAGCCCCTCCCCCTTCGCCTGAATATCCTGTTGGTTTAGAGGGGGATTGGGAGGGGTGGGGATGTCGGATAGTATGTTGAAGAGCTCCACTGGGGTGCAACCGTTTTCAAACGCTTTCGCTCTTCAGCTGTTCTCCAATAAACCAACAAGCCGTTCGAGTGAGCGATGCCAACATTTGAGAGAACTGTTTGAGAAAATATTGCAAGGATTAAATAAAGAATAAACTAGGAAAATCAAGCTATTTTCAATAGACAAAAAACAATTATTTGAACTACAGTATGGTGTAAAGGTCAACTTCCCCTTATATAATAATTAATAAAAGAAGAAACTGACTATGGTAACACTCGTGTGTAAACAAGAATAATAGCTTCACTGAGAATAATTTTCAAGTTTTTATTTTCAACGAGCTTTTTTTGTCCTTCCACGCTCAAATATTGAGTATTTCAATACCCACCTTTATCTTTTGTGTGAAAGAGGCTAGAAATGACTCGTTAGCTATTTGTAGTTTTACCACAGCCATCTTTTCTTTAAATTTTCAACTCTAGTCTATTTAAATTTGTCACTTTCCTGAGCTTACAAAAACGTATCTTTGCGATACACCCGCCTCGGTGGCGTAGTTGGCTAACGCGTAGGGTTCGTGTTGAGCTAGACTGCTGAGGACAGGGAGATCGAGGTTCGAATCTCGGTCGGGTGAACTGGGGGTAGTTTTTCCTAGATTGTTTTCCACTCTCCCTCCACGCAAATGCGGGTTCACTTCCTAAAAATTCAAATTTCCCTAATTCCTAACCCATTAGCGTAATTAGTACTTAAGAGTGAGGTTTACTTGTAAATAACTTTGAAATGGCCTTCAAATTTAAAGGCAATTCGTGACTGGTGATTAGGTAGTTTCTGCCTTGAAAGGTCCCAGCCCCCCCCCCTCCCCCCCCCCGCCCCCTAGGTTTGTGTACAACTGATAAGAGGGAGAGAGAATGAGATGGGTGGGGATGTGCAACTTTGGAAATTAGCTACAGCTTATTAGTTTCTAGGAAATAGCTGAACTCTCTTTCCTTTTTATTGTGGATAGTAATTCTACATAAACTCCATTCTCGGTAGTAATTACTCTCTGAAAGGTCTTTTTTCCTACCAATATCCTACCATATAATAGATTTATGGTAGGGAAAAAGGCCCTTCAGAAAACAATTCCTACGGTGAATGGACTTTACTTGTTTACTTCCCGTAAAAGAAAAGAGTAATACTTGTTTTTGATATTCATTCATTTTAATTTCTCCAAATGTAATTCATACTGAACATAGTGTGATGACCAATGACCATTGTTAGGTATAAAAAAAATAAAAACAATTTCGGGATGGTTATGGAACTAGTAAAGAATTATTCATTAAAGTATTGAATCTAATGTAACACACATGAATTATACATTTTTATTTTATAGATTTGCTATACATATAAATTGCTTGACCATAACTAACCACAAATACTAATGTATAAATAAGTACAAATAATTCTAAACACACTATTAATGTAGCTTATTATTTATAATTAATTATAAATATTGCGTTTTTGTTTGATATGTCAAGTGATGACAGGTTCACTTTGATATGTCTATTTGTCCAGTGTGATACTTTACCAAAAGTAAAATCTTGCTGAAATTGAATGACAACCGTATTTGTATGTTTTTTTCTTCCAAATTTGTACTCATGATTTTAACCTTTTTGAAATTAAAATGTCCATAAAATTTGACGGTTATATTTTAGTATTCATTGTACACAATTTTTTTAAGCAAATAGTTTAAGTCTATATAAAAAAAAAAGTAGCCCCATGGCTTCTTTGGTGCTGACTGACAGCTCACAGCTGACAGCTAAAAGCTTTGAAGAGTTACCAGACCAAATTATGTATCCCTACGCCAAACCACATGATCAGCAAAAACATGTGTTTAGCAGCTGTCACTTCTGACATTCAAAATGTAGGTATATACCTAAATGTTGACTGTCAGAAGTCAGCTGTGAGCTGTCAGTCAGCACCGAAGAACCTAGTAGCATTTTCGTATGAGCGCCTAAACATACCAAAAATAGCCGCAAACACACTAAATTTAACTACCATTGATGATCAAAATAATTGGTCATATTGAACCAAAAACAGCCCATTCGGTCGAGTCACTTTAAATGTACCATATGTATATAATTTATGCTCGGATAAATATACATATGAACTGAATATCGGGTTCTGGTTTCCTGGTTACAGTGAGGTCAAGGTTCGAATTCCAGATAGGTGTGATTAGTGTTTTTTCTAAATTGTTTCCCATTTACCCTCCACGGAAATTCGAGTACATTTAATATAAATTACATCTTTATCTCCAGATACTCGATAGGCCTTATTAAATGCGGATAACCCAAGTGGGTAATAGGACTTTGTTGGAAACATTGTATAAGGGACCTATTATGCTGGCCTATATTGATGCACAAAGCTAAAACTTATGAAACAAAGTTTTGTGTCAGCCACATTAAATATATAAGAAAATGTTAAAAGCTTTTGAGATTATTTATTCAGTCAATAAGAGCCACAAATGAAAATCTTTCATTTTATAACTATAACTTATAAGGCTAACTATGAGTATTCTGAATTTCCTTTGGATGTGTCAATACCTTTTTTTTCGGACTTGGTAATTTGAGACCCGGTTTCACAGAAACTATGGCTAAAATAGATCACAATAAATGAATTCAAACAAATAACTTTTTGGTTTTAGGACACATGATTAGTAGATTTTTCTGGCCTAAAACGCATTTGCATTTTCAATTTATAGTCCTTTAAATGTTAATTTGCAAACACTTCTTTGAAAATATTACAAAATATTCGTTATTATTAACGATACTAATTTTTAAGTTAGTAATAATTAAGTTGATTAATACTTAAAAATAATACTTTATTTAAACTTATTTCACACTGTAAATTTAAATTTGTGGAGCTGCCCCCTTCCCCCAAATGCTTTGGATACACTTAGCTCTATAAATGTATACCAAACATACAAAATTGTAACCTAACAATCACTTAAAGTATTGCAATGAGTGGTTTGAATTTTGTTTAGATATTTTTATAATTTAATATTTTAGTAACGTAATTTTGGGCCAGATCTAACTACTATTTGTGGCCCATTAAATATGCCTCTCAGGAATAATTTACTATAATATTAATAGGTAGAATAAACATTTGCCCTTTCCCCCTAAGAAACAATTATAGGCCTACAACTTTATTTATTATGTAAAACACTCGCAAAATATCCATTTTAAACAAAATAGTTTAAACTATTTTTTTAAATTTAATTTTCAAAAATCATTTGTCAGTAAACCACCCTAATTTGAGGGCTTAAATCAAAATTTATAAAACGCCTCAAGGGTTTAACCATAATATTATATAAAATATAATTATTAAAGTTTGAAAATCGTTTCCTCTTGAGCCCCAGGGACATAAGAGACAGGCAAGGGGTCAGACAGAAATACAAAACCCACATTTTTGTTTTCGAGGGTACATACAATGCAAAGATTAAACATAATCTCGAGGTTGAAGATGTTCACGATCCCATATTAAAAATTGTTTTATTTGAAGACAAATACATATATCTATATTTACAAATATTTTAGGAATGTTTACCCTAGTTTGCTTAGTAGCTCAAATAAGTGAAACAACATTTTTAAAGTTAGTATAAAAAACACTTTTGTTAATTTTATAACATAAATAACTCTTTTTTATTGCACAGGACATTTTTAACAGAAAATGTCCATATGAATGAATATAAAAAACCGTAGCCAAAAGTTTGGTTATGACAAACAAATTGACTCAAATGTTATTATAAACACACATACGCAGTTGTTGCTTAAATTGTTTACCTTTCTAGTACACAGTAAAAATCATATACATATATATACATATATATATATATTATATTCATATGCAAATATCGTGTAGAGCATATTTTTTGGAGTGATACACATGTGAATCTGTTGTCATCATGTAGTGTGTAGACCTTATTTTAGGTTAAAACACACATGTGAATTGATTATCATGTACTGTTAAATTATGTAATCCTTCTACATACAATTAAAACAATGGTATATATAGGCCTACTTTAAATGTGACAGTTATTGTAATACATTTATAAGACTGTCCCATTATTTCAAGAAACAATAAATAATATTGAATTAATTTTACATAATATAATTTTAATTTATAATTATAATGGGATTGTGGCTGTAAAAGTAATCTCGCTCAAACTTTTACGTAAAAACCGCGCCAAGTTCTACACTAAAAAAAATTATGTTTCAGCCTCAGAAAAAAGTGATATCTAATAGAGTGCAAAGTTCAACTTGCAATGACTTTCAAAATACATTTTTACTTTTTTTTTTAATAATCCGTTTCTGCAACAATTTAAATTATTTTGTTTCATATATATATATATTAAGATATATATATATATATTGAGATATGGGTAAACATACATGAAATAATCTGGTATGCCAATCCATCTAAGTGCGCAAACGGCCGCAAAGTGACAAGCTTTTTGGAAATATATTGGAAATAGAACTTGACATTCTTTAGATCTCACTTCTTTTCGAGGCTGAATAAGAATTTTAGCAGTGTAGAACTTAGTACGTTTTTTACATAAACTTTTTGGTGAGTATTCAATATTTTTTTTAAGATTATATATAAGAATACGTTTATTTGAGTAGGTGCCTTCCTACTATCAGGAGTCATGTGCTCAATTATTATTAAATTATTATTATTACTATTAGCACCGCACTTACGCTAATGTGTAATGGTAGGGTGATTGTGAGATGAAATGGAGGACCTACAGTTTAACGTGGAATCCGAACCACGGTGGAGGCCTGGCATTCCCCACATTCACAAGATGTCTTGTCAGAGGTGAAGGAGGGGTTTGGTAATCAGATAAATCTTTGCCGGGACCGAGGATTGAACCCCGGACCTTCAGCACAGAAGTCTGACACCTTACCCCTAGACCGCCAGATCACCTGCATGTCAATACAGCCCTAGCACCTGAACTTTTTGTATGTGCTGTCTTGTTAGAAAATTTTCAGGTTTTAGAGATACGTCCGTGAAGTTGGCCCCCCCCACTTTTAAAAATTCGAGTTTTTAAGATTGCAATCGTTTGTTCCGGATTGTTCGGCAAACAATTTGGTTTGTTCAGTTTTGATAGGCCCACAAATGATATGTTTACATTGGGGGGGGGGGCAACTTCACTTAAAAATTCAAGTTTTTATGATCGCAATCGTTTGTTCTTCGTTTGTTCCGGATGGTTCCCCTAAAAAAAAATACGCACATTTGGTTTTGGTAGGACAACACATGACTTATTTACAGTACGAGTGTGGTTTGGCATCTTTATGTCGCATGGTCTAAGGAAGGTGATACTCATTCAATAGACTGGGAGATCGGGTTTATAATACCGGTCGGATATACTGAGGAGATTATTTGCCAAAATTGCTTTACCACTCTCCCTTCACCCAAATGCTGGTACACTTTATATAAATTCTACCTTATCTTTAGCCTTTTGATGTAATTAGTAAATAGGCATATAACCCAAAAAGTAGTATGACGCGATGCTAAAAAAAACTAATTAAAATGGTTCACTCTCACTTTATCCACTCTTACGTAATAACCGACAGAAATATACTTTTTTTTTATAAACAAAGCCTAACCTTTCATGCGCTGGTTAGGTTTTGTTAGGTTTGATACTATGGTAGTCATCCTTTCGTAGACAGACCTAAAAACTAGTTACGTTATAAACATCAAAGAGGACAGTTTTTGAGACACATATTTTTGTACGATTTGATACCTATTTGTAATTTTATTTTCTAGTTGAAAGGAACCCGAAATGTCGTGTTTTCCAAGTTTAAAAAATCGTTTTACCATTAGATTACAACCATGGTTTGAATTTATATTCAAAATATATTATTTACTTTTATTGTATTTATATTGTGTTCAAATATCGAATTATATTGGCTCCCAATGGGTCCGAGCTGCGATTTTTGGTTAAATTACTATGATAAATGCTGCACAACATTGTACTAGAGGAATAAGCATTTAACAAAGAATAAAAATGACAATTTCTGGTTAAATTAATATAATAAATGGTGTAAAACATTGTACTAGAGGAATAAGCATTTCGGCAAAGAATGAAACTGACAATTTTGGTTACGATGTCAAGTTTTGGACGATTCTATCTACTTTAATACATGGATAAATTCATACTGTTAACCTTTGATAAACTTGTAAGATATACATTATACATGTGTGTCCTGGCCATTGTCAGGAGGTTAGGGGATATTTCCCATTTCATTAAACATTTTTCAAAATTCTAAGAGCGCCCTTAAAGAAATTAAGAGCTTCAAACCAAATCTTTCAAAGTGTCAAATAAGGTACTTAATAATTGTCTAATTTATTTTTTATTTTCTTGAGACGAATTCACTTTAGTCAATTTCATAACAACCATTATTATTATTTTTATTATAAATAATATTTGTTCTGTCTTTCGACATGTCCATTGATATGTCCAAAATGAGTCCTCCAACATATCCTACCTATGCCAGAAATCAATGTAACGTGTTTATTTTGCTATCGAAAATTATTATTTATTGTTCATCATACGAGAAACACCACTCTGAACGCTTAGCCTCCTCTAATTGGTAATATAAATAGGGATGACCATCTAATTTTCAAATGGCGTAACGTCGGGTTCGTGGTCTTGTTGTGTTTTCTCTTTTTATTTGTAAATAAACTTATCTTTGTGTCTGTGTGCCAAGTCTTACTTGCTCGTTTGGCTTAGTTGCATAATTATACTAATGGGACAGAGAGGATGGTCTAATTTATAGACATTATACCTGCATTTGCGTGGAAGAATTAAGGGGAATTGTTAAGAAAAAATCACCCTCAATTCACTCGGGTAGGATTTGAGCTATGACGTTCTCGTCATCAGAAAGTCAGACAAGACAAGACTGAGACGTCTTGTCCGCGTACCCACTGGTGCGAAGGGTAATCTTATATATTTAAGCGACTGCAATTCATATTTATTACAAATTTCAATGAAGGAAGCCTATTTATTTACAAACATGTTTTATTTTTATTTACAAAATTGTTAGCCGCACTCGTGGTCACGTGGGCTAGGTTATGAGTCTCGCAAAATAATGAACTGTTAGAGGTTAAGAGGGGCTGAAGTTGACTCTCCGCCAAGTGTACTGGGGTGTGATCTTTCATTTATGAGTTTTAAATCCTCAGTCCATGCAGATGTGGCTGAAGTTCATCCAAATACTCTCCTCATACCTAATCAATTGAATAATCAGTTAAATTGCCTGTTTGGTAGGATGATTTAATCAAACTAAATACTACGCCGGTGTATGGCTCCATGCCAGCCAGTAGAATCTAGGAAAATGTAATATTATACGTCATATTTTCTTTTTACCAAAGTCAATGTTGTAAATTGTTAACGAAGAATTGGTGACCTGGTGGTCTAGGGGTAAGGTGTCAGACTTCTATGCTGGCGGCCGGTGTTCAATCCTCGGTCCCGGCACAGATTTATCCGATTACCAAACCCTTCCTTCACCTCTGACAAGACATCTTGTGAATGTGAGGAATGCCAGGTCTCTACCGTGGTTCGGAATCCACGTTAAACTGTAGGTCCTTCATTTCATCTCACAATCACCCTACCATTACACATTAGCGTAAGTGCGTATAACCCGGACGGGTAGTAAGACGCGGTGCTAATAATAATAATAATAATAATGTTAACGAAGAAGTGATTATTAATGCATCCGTAGCAAAACATTGCGTGTTTGACTACAGTAGCCCCATGGCTTCTTTGGTGCTGACTGAAAACTCACAGTTGACTTCTGACAGTCAACATTTAGATATATACCAAAATTTTGACTGTCAGAAGTGACAACTGCCAAACACGTAATTTTGCAGATCAAATGGTTCGGAGTAGGGATACATAATTTGGTCTGGTAACTTTTCAAAGCTGTCAGTCAGCACCAAAGAAGCCATGGGGATACTGTACGTGTTCGTCCCTTGAATTGTTGGTGGTTTGGTTCGGCAATGTTGGTGGTTTGGTTCGGCAATGTTGGTATCATACCCACGGGTGTGTGAATCAAGCTCGAAATAGATATCGAATATGGGATCAGCCAGAGTGAGTGGACGGACGGGCGACAGCCGCATGGGATCGAGTGGTCTCGACACGTGCGCTGCTTCGAATCTAACCCTGTTACCATTTGAGATACGTCACAAGACACTTCCAGAGGTGTCCAAACTTCTGCTCTAAACGATCCGTTTATAATTTAAAATTTAATTTTGCGCTACCCCTTCTTCCCCCCCTCCCCACCAACCTCTTAATAATAAGTTTAACGCGCCCCCTCTTTCCCCTTCTTCCTCCTACTTTTTTAAATGCAAAAATTTAATAAATCGGCTTAATTAATACAAAGTAAAAATTATGTTCCTAACTCACTGAAAGCGTTCAATATTATTTTAACCCGCCTCGGTGGCGTAATTGGCTAACGCGCTAGTCGTGTTGAGCTCGACTGCTGAGGACGGGGAGATCGAGGTTCGAATCTCGGTCGGGTGAACTGGGGGTGGTTTTTCCTAAATGATTTTCCACTCTCACTCCACGCAAATGTGGGTTCACTTCCTCTAATACAACCTTCCCAATTCCTAATCCATTAGAGTAATTAGTACTTAAAGCGTATAACTCGAACGGGTAGTAAGACGCGGTGCTAATTATTATTATTATTTTATAGCTTTTGAGCCTTCTATGCCATAAAGAAGAAAATAAAGTATATAAACTGTAGAGGTTCTTCAGAATGTCCTTTGTGTATCAGTGGTGCACTGAAATACTTATTTTGGGAGGAGAGGGGGCAAACAATCAAGGTTGTAGCCAGAAGAAAATTTCGAAGCATAGGGAAAGGGGGGATTGGAGGGGGTCGTTAAACAAAATAAAGAGGTTTTTTTAAGGCTTAGCCTTCAACCCAAAGGGGAGTCCGAGGACTTTATCCAATAGAAAGTAAAACCATTTGGATGCACCTATACTCGATTCACGGTAGGAATTACTCTCTTAAAGGTCTTTTTTCTTACCAATATCCTACTATATTACAGATTTCTGGTAGGGAAAAAGGCCTTTCAGAAAACAATTCCTACGGTGAATGGAGAGGTAATTCCTTTAAAAGTGTGACGCCTTAGAGTTTAAACCAATCGACCACCGAAGCGGATATGTTTGGACTAATCGTTAAAAAATCGGTTATTGTCCTTAAACTAAATACACTTTTGGCCCTCACCTGAGAACACCTCGTGCTCCTCTGGAGGGGCATGCCCCACAGTATGGGAACCACTATACTATTCTCATACATATGGCGGGTTTTAATTTATATAGTTTTTTTTAGCACCGCGTCTTACTACCCATCAAGGTTACACGCTTGTGTACTAGTTATTACACTAATGTTATCTAGAATTAGGAAGTTTATATTTAGAGGAAGTCTACTCGCATTTGCTCGGAGGGAGAGTAGAAAAATATTTTGGAAAATTCACCCTCAGTACACCCGACAGAGTTTCGAACATCGATCTCCCCGTGATCGGCGGGCAAGTGTAGTGCGTTATACCACACGGCCACCGAAGCGGGTTTTTACATGGTTAAGTGTAAGACAAGGCCAGCGTTTTAAATTTAACAAATATTAAAATAAAGTTAATAAATAAACACATCTAAAACAGTAGCTTACATTTTAAAAACAAGTGTTTTATGAAGTTGCCATTTGTTGTAAAGTAAAGACTTTTTTTTAGCATCGCCTTTTACTACCTTTAATTTTTTAACTGCCCGCTCAACACAAGGGTATTATCAATTTCTTTCTAAAAGGGAAAAAAGAGATTGCTAAGCTCCTGGAAAACCGAATAAATTTTTTAACTTTAGAGGATGTCATGTGACAGGGAAAATAAAGGAGAAATAAGGAATCTTTAAATAATCTCTGATAATTTTAAATATTTTTGCGATGTCTTGCGAAACACGAAGATTAATTTTTCATAGAGAGTTAACAAAACATTATTTCTGACTCATGCTTTTTATTTTCAAAAATCAGTGTAATAAATTAGGATTGGAAATCTCAAAGTGTGTTTATGTCAGGACAACCATTTAGAGTAATTAAGAATAAAAGTTCCCGAGTTCGCCCCAATGTTATCTATTAGCAGTATTTTAAACCTATAAGACCTATTACAGAACCTAACTCTTTTAGATAATCATTCTTGTCACATAGGCCTACACCAGTTTTAGCTGCCCATCACCAAGAACACACAAAACCTGTTTTTTCCACTGCTTAGAAGCAGGGCCGGTCCAATGGTTTCTTGCGTCCTAGGAAAAACTCAAAATTTAACCCCAGTTGTATTCTGAATAATATGTGTAAAATGCAGCCCTTGGGTGAGGCAAAATGGTAATAATAAGGTGCCAAAATACCGGGGAATAAAAGAAAGAATAAATAAATTAAAAAATAATTTGATACACCCCTTCCCTCTCTTAATCAATATGTGCAAAAATAGTATCCTTTTTTCCCCTGGTTTTTTCCTTGGGTCGTTCGAATATAAACATTTTACTGAACAGTTTTAACAAGTGTATGAATATAAGTGATGGATATTGGCTCGATGATTTCAAATCCTTACAGTCCTCACTAGTTATAAGGGTAAACTTGCTATTTTATGTATTTTGTTCACCATTTTAAGGTAAAGTAATTAATGTATAGAGCTGATAGTTAGCATAACTAGACATTTATATGAGATGTATACTAGGAAATAATTATTATATTAAATATGTTGATAGCAATAACGTAAGTATTTCATTTAACTATTTATAATATTAGAATGATTATTAATATTAATATTTCATTGAAATGTTTATATTACTAATATTATCTATTTTAAAATTACTTATACTATAAACATTTCAATGTGCACACCTCAAATAAATGTCTAGTTATACTAATTCCAGCCTCATGCATAAATTACATTACCTTAACATGGGACGCCAAAAGCATAAAATAGCCAGTTGACACCTTATAACTCGGGAACTCTAAGGATTTCGAAATAATTAGATTTATATTTATTGTTGTGAAATTATAAATGTGATAAAATTGTACAGTAAAATTTTGATGGTCGAATGAAACCTCGTTTCTGAATTTATCCTTGATTTTTAAAATCACCCTGTTTTTTCGGCTATCTTTCGCGAAATGTGACAATCCGCCAGTAGTCGAAACCATTGTGTGGCCACACTGTTTAGTGATGCGATGATTATTTTTATGGGACCAACATTGTTTACATCAATATCAAGCATCTACAATATCGAGAGTGAGGTGATGTTTGTTTAGTTCCAGTGATCTTGACATCGAGGACAATGGTGATGTTTATTTAGTTCCAGTGATCTTGACATCGAGGACAATGGTGATGACACCTTCAGCATCTACTACACATTGATTGATGTGGTGATGTTTGTTTAGTTCCAGTGATCTTGACATAGACATCGAGGACAATGGTGATGACACCTTCAGCATCTACTACACGGTGAAAGATGCGGGAGACTATACGCTGAGCATCAAGTTTGGTGGCCAGCCCGTGCCAGATGGTTTCTACACGTTCACGGTCAGTGCCAGTTTTATAATCGAAAAGTTGATCTGGATCGAAACAATATCGTACATATTGTTAAGGGGAGTGGGTGTTAATCCTATCCGGTCTTTATAAGAGTTGAAATTCTTTCATCAAGCTAAATCTGTAGCTTTTGGAACCATCATTGAAATAATTGAATTGTACTGAAAAAGAAGAAAAAATGAAATGGTGCAACACCATTTACAGAAAAATCATGTACATCGTTCAAATATTTCTGACCATATTTAATTAATTATTTACCTGCCTCATTGACCGCATCGTCTAAGGCGTCACCCTCGCAATAGATTAGACTACCTATGACATGGGAATCTTGTTTCAATCTCAGTCGGGTGTACTGAAGGTGGTTTTCCCTAAATGATTTCTCACTCAACGCAAATGCTGGTACACTTCCTCAAATATAAGCTTCTTAATTCCAAAAACCATTAGTGTAATAACTAGTACATAAGCATATAACCTAAAAGGATGGTAAAACTCGGTGCTAAGAAATATGTAAAATATATGAGAATTATTTCAATATGTTGGTATAAGGTCATTAGTTGGTTGGGACGTGGACCAAATGGTAGGCTCATCTAGTCTTGCTAGCCAAAGATGGTTAGGTCAGAGTTCAAACTCTGGCCAGGTGTGTTGAGGGTGGTTTTTTCTTAAATGGTTTTCCACTTTCCCTCCACGCCAATGCGGATATATTTACTCTAAATTATACATTCTTCCATACCCCATTATCTTAATTAATATCGTATAGCCAGGACGGGGTTGGCCGCCTTTGTGATTTAGTGGTCAGAGTTCCTGGCTACAGATCCACTCCCTACTCTGTGTGGAGGATCAAGAAGGGGAAGCCAACTCCAATTCTTACCATTGAATTGACAATATTGTAAATACAGCACCAATTTTAAATTTATCTTATTTTTGACAATAAATAAATCAATTATTTTAAATTATTAAATATTGATTAATGAAATAAAAAAATTGCTTGCGATGGTTGATGGTGGAAGAAAGTGATCCACCTCCAGTGAGGTGGATCAATGTTAACCTTTTAGGAAAGGTGACCTCAATCATGATCCTCCCCCAGAGTGAAAAGGGTCAATGTTAATCTTATGAGGGAATAGGTGCGGGGGGGGGGGGG
>CABEEJ010001096.1:115313-182389 GCA_901482245.1 Timema douglasi | reverse complement strand
CAGATAAATCTGTGCCGGGACTGAGGATTGAACCCCAGCCGCCAGCACAGAAGTCTGACACCTTACCCCTAGACCACCAGGTCACCGACAGTATTCCTTTTAACTTGCCTGTTTAAATAAAGTCATTTTTTCCCAAAGCCCCTTTTCTGGATGATCTTTACTCGTAAAGAAAATACTTCTGTATCATAGTTACTTTCCTATATTTGTCACAAAATCATTGACAAAATGAAACTCTTTTACAGGCAGTGATGCGAGAAGTTGGGATGCTTTATTTCTAAAAGTATCAACTTTGGTATCGTGGTTTTGATTTCATTTGGATTTAAGATATCTTACAAGGCTTATTATGGTAGCTGTAATTTGGTAGGAATCAAATAAATTTTTCAAATTTCTTCAATGGTTTTTAATAACAATTTTAGATAGGTCTATATCACAAAAGTAGGCTCTTTTTTATACATATAATATATCAAATCATACCGTATGGACAAAGAACGTCTCAAAACATATTTATTTTTGGTAAAGGGGTTTTTATTATGTTCCTTTAAGATTGCCGAAAATTGAATACTATACTGTACTTCTAACTAGGCCTATATTTAAGATAACTACACTCGTTTTTAAAAGGAATTCACACAGCGATCACTTTGGAATTGATTTAATAAGTTTGTTCATGTGGTCACTGGCACATAAGGAACATAAAATACAACAAAGAAACCATGTATATATAGCAATCTTTGTACTAATACAATTATAGCTAGTTACCGTCTTAACACTGCTTCCGACCTCCCAGCTACTCATTATTCATGTTCTAAACATCCTGGCTTAGATTAAGGGTTGGGAGGCAAAGACGAAAACAGATCGGAAATGAGAGAGAAGAGGCAACTGAAAGTTTCTTGTTTTGTAGACATAAAATATCTTAAAGAGGGCAGAAGATATTTTTCAAATTTGTTGAACTTTTTTTATATTGTTCGACTTTTTACTCCAATTGTTAAATGCAGCGGCCGGGGTTCAATCCTCGGTCCCGGCAAAGATTTATCTGATTACCAAACCCTTCCTTCACCTCTGACAAGACATGTGGGGAATGCCAGGCCTCCACCGTGGTTCGGATTCCACGTTAAACTGTAGGTCCTCCATTTCATCTCACAATCACCCTACCATTACACATTAGCGTAAGTGCGTATAACCCGAACGGGTATTAAGACGCGATGCTAATAATAATAATAATAATAATAATAATAATAATGTTAAATGCAAATTATTTTTTTTGTTCCAGTCTACCTTAAAGTTGTTTTAACAATCCAGTAATCTTATTATAATAGCGTACCTGGGCTACATCACTCTGTAGATCACTTTGTGAATAGGATAGCTAGGTACCGTGGCCCAGGGGACTCCCAAATATACAAATCAAACATCCTTTTCATTGAGTTTATTTCCATGGCTCAATGATATGAAGGGATGATGGTAGTGAACATGACGGGGCAAAGACAGTGAATATTTTAATCTAACTTAAGCCTAATTTACCAAAACCTGGTGACAATGGGTATTACTCCTCTTTCGAGAAAATCCACTGGTACCAGCAGTAAATTGAGCCTGGGATTTGTAGGTCATCAACCAGGCCCTCTGACCACTATACAACAAGGCTGGTTATCCAGTAATATTGCCAACATGAGAGGAATTTACCACTCTGCAAAAGCCTGGCAATACCATCGCTTTATTAAGCTGGAAGTTCATAATATCGCCATAAGCGCCCTTAATATTACTTTTTTTCTAAGTTATTTATTGAGTCTAATTTTCATAAAATTGTCATTGGTTTTAGTAACTTTATTTTAGAAAATTCATATTCATTGTCTAATATAATGTTACAATAGTGAATAAACATCTATGTTTTATCTGAGCCATCGTTTGAGATATAGCAATAATTAGATTCTGGAGGTGGGTTTACGGTTGAGGCCAAACCCGCCATGATCTACTTACCTTATTTAATGTTAATTTCTAGGGTGTGTTCATCTTCAATATAATTCAGTGGACTCCTATCAAGTATTTGGACTATGAGTACCCATGGTGGAGTCACTTCTTGGGTTGGATCACAGCTCTCTCTTCCATGCTGTGCATTCCAGGCTACATGATATATATCTGGATGAAAACGCCAGGAGATCTTGCTATGGTAAATACCCCGTTTTTTATTGACGAAAAAAGTGATTCATTAGTTATTCAAGAGAGAAAAATAAGACCTAATCCATTTGATTGGCTTATTAATATAAGATATGCTTCTGATTACTGTACACTTAATTTACTCTCAAAGTAGCAATTTCATTTTTATCTATTATAGAATGACCCAATCATATAGCATTGTGGAGTTTTTCGAGGCAATCTTGCTACATTAAAGGTAAATGGAGTGTACAGGATTAGATTGGTTGGGTCTGAATGGACTATATATAGTTTTGGTAGAAAGTATATTTATGTTATAGTATCTACCAAATCACTAACCCAACAATCTGATGATCTTAGTGTTATTTGATTTGTTTGTGTTTGAACACCAATGTCACAAATTTCTTACATCAACATATATTTAGGTTTAAATTGCTATTTAATCGTGTATACACCCCTTGATGGAATTTGAACCGTCTAACAGGAATATTTCAATTGCAATGACTGTATAATAATTATATTTTCCTCTAGGTTTTTCTTTAAAAATAATAAAATGTTCTCAATGTTTATTCAGAAAATCAAACTTCTAGTTCGGATAGAAGATGATGTGGCAACCTTGCGAGATAAGATGAGTGGAGTCAGCCCTGAAATTACATCGATATAAGTTAATACTCTCCCCGTTAAAAGGAAAAACAGAACATCCTTTATGTGTTCAGTCCCAACAAAGTGGTCAAGATTGTGATTTTATTCAAATTTAGCTTTTAAAACAACCTTCATAAAAGCTACTCAATGCAACTGTAAAACTACTAAATGTTTTAAAGGATATGATCATCAAGAAAATATGGTATTTTCTTACGATAGCCTTCAAGAAGTGTGTTTTTGTCAAGTTAATTTTAATTACTTACTAGCTATAAACTTTGTCGTGATAATTATACTCAAAATGATATACTTTGAAAGATAAAGTGAATATTATTTAAAGTGATAATGTGCTTTGGAGGGGGAAATCAAACAAAGCTGAAAATAGCTTAGTAGTACAAATTTACACTTAGGCTTGTGGGATGGAAAGAATGAGAAGAGGTTTCATACATTCAAGAAACAAAGTTTTTAAGCCATACTGAGTATGTGAAACTAATTTTGCACCACTTATGTTTATTTTTGATTTTATAAACATTGTTTGATAATTACACATTTTATTAGTACACTTATAAATTGGTATGGCAACCATTTGTTTATGAGCAAATAGTTGGAAAACTGTTAAGAGTTTTATCATAGATATGAGCAGTATAGTAAAATATTTAGGTAATGTTTATAATAATGTTGTCAACCAGGAACTTAATGTAAATGTATATAGTTATTTGCTTTAAGATAAATAAACTCTATCATCATAGATGTTATTAATGTATTGGGGGTGTTTTGAATTTTGATAGAATAAAAAAATACTTTTGTCAAATATAAATATAGGTAAAAAAAGAAACTAATCAAAGGGAAGTTTAAACTTTCTTAGCTATCTACAGTATAGTTTCATTATTTCCAATACCACTTCACAGTATATTTACATGAGTTTTACCTGTGTTAAAATTGGACAACATGTTCTCTAAATTATGTTTAAGAAATAAATGAAGAGAAGTTATATAACATAAATTTCAATAGCCTACCTAATAGCTACATTCTTAGAAATGTGTTTCTTGAGCTAACTTAATACCCCAAAAAGTTAATTTATGAAACAAATTATTTCATAGAATTACTTTCCCGTAATTAGCAACAAAAAAAAAAAGATTTAATCCACAGTTTCAAGTGCAAATTAATACAGACAATACTATTAGAGGCCTACATTTTGTTTAAGTTTTTGTAAATATATATTATGCAAAACAATATTAGAAAAGGGGTTCTCTATCATAATCTCATTTTACAAAAATACTTGCACTCATTTATAAACCAATCATTTGGGCTAGCTTAAGCACTTATTTTTTATATTTTTAGGACACCTAAATAGAATCATCTTGATCAGTTTATTTTACTGGTATCACTCGTAAATACATCAATATTAATATTCTAACTTAAATTTTTTGACTAATAATAGGCCCTAATAATACGCAAAGATATATCAAGAAAAAAATTTACTGGCCCAGTAAATATTATGGCTACTCGATGAACATCAAAATACCTTATAATAATGAAACCATATTTAACTTATAACTATCCTATACTATATAAGAAGTAAATAATTGTTTGAATTTTAAACTTAAAACATATTATTTCTTGTATTTCCTAATTTTACCAAAATTTGATTAAGTTTTGTTTTTTTAATTTGTTTATTTACAGTTATATCAACCACCTGCTTATAAAAATATGACAATTTTATTAATACAACTTTGTTATTATTAGTTCCAAAACTATATATACTTATACATTCAAACAGTTCCATAATATTGCATTATTTTAATTAGAATGATATTCAAACTATTCTTACTTTATCATCATATTATTATTTATAAATAATAGTGGCTTGTTTGTTGTTAAGCATATTATGACTGTGGATTCAATAAAATACCCAGAAATCAATCTATTAAAATCCCTACATTTTTGGTACTATTCCACATAGTCAACTACATTAATTTACCCCACCAAGTCCAGCCAATACTTGATCTATACAAATTTGGTCAAACTAAGCGTTTATTACAAATGTGTACTTAACCTTTATTGTACTCTCCACACACTGTTGAATAGCAAGACCTACACTTTCTGAGACATTTCCTACTCAGAAATTAAAATAATAATCAAATTTATATAATACATATTATATATTCCTTTTACTAAATTTTAATATTCATTGTTCTTATAACACAATCGATGGACTTATTTTAACGTGTTTTTGCCTCTCAAATAGAGCATGGTGCTATGGGAAGAAGCTTGCCATGGGTCATTATGATAAATTAGATGCTGTAAAATCTACCCTAATCTGATTATTTTAAACACCTCTACCTTGTATGTTACTCAATATATTTATTACCTTCAAGCTTGGTACACAAATAAAAGTTCAATCTCTTATTAATTTGAATTGTTGTACTGTCTCTTTCGATTATATATGATATTATTTAGAATATCCAAGATAATACACACTTTATATAAAACTGTTTTGATGTACTATCTATGTTTCATAGGTAAAAAATTGGTGGTAAAAGAGGAAAATAAACATTAAATATAAAATACAAAGTCTATGAATAGCCAGAGTATTATAAATGTAGTTTATGTTTACAAGATAAAATAATTAATGTAATTATACTGAAATGTCCTAATTTAGTTGGATTTTTATCATACTAACTTTATTAAATACATTGCTGAATACATTAAAATCACAACTCATGTATTTGTTATAAAGAGAAGTATTTGTTACAGATGTCTTGTTTAGACTGAGTTACTATAATTGTATAACATTCTATAACTTTTATCAAAGTTATGAAAAGTAAGCCATTAACTTGATTAAAATAGGTTTTTGACAACACGTGGAATCCTTTTATATGCATTTTCTAAATATATTTCTAAAACAAATAAAAAATACGATAAATGTATTTCTATTCAGTAGACCTAGAAAAAACTGTTCACTGAGCTATAAATTTATATTTGGTTCACAAATATGTTCTCTATCACAAATGTTTTTTGTCAATATATATATAGAAATGAACGCTAAGAAAGAAAATCAAATGTTTAATTCAACCATATTTTCATCCAATAGTTCTTTATTTATCGGTGTATATTTATTATTATTGATGAAACCATATGAACAACGATAACAGCAAACCTAATTGTCAATAAAGTATCATTCCTAATAAGAAAAGAGTACTTATTGCAATCCAAAATACTAAGCATATGAATAGTTTTGAATTCATCTAACCTCGATATATAAACATATTACAACTATGTTATATTAGTAATGTAGCTAGACATAATTATCTGCTGTCTCAAATTTAATAAAATAGATGTTCAGCGGTTTAATTGTGAAAATGTGTGAATGCAAATTGTTTTCCTGATTTGTAACTAAGCATTGTATCTATTAATATAATATGTTTTGAAAAATAATTTTCTAAAAATATTAGAATCGTGAGCTTTAATGTTGATTGTTAGCATAAATAAAATGGCTGACAGCTTAAAGTTGTTTTTTAATACATGATTTAATTTATTTCATCCCAAAGCAATAAATTGTTGTGAAGTTTAATAGCATTTTAGAATGTAGTATCCTTGGAGATTATAGCTCTAACATATGGCACATATGCTCTGATATGTTCAATATACTCGTATATTGCTAACATAAATTGATAATATGAGATCCATTAAGAAACCACATGCTGCAACCAACTTTAACTTTTGGGTACTACTATTCCCTAAATGCACCAAAATGATTAATTTAATCATTCCTAGTCACTTTTGATTGGGCACTATCACTTCCCCTCAAATATTTTAATATATGAGGGTTCTATATGGTCGGTGCCCATTTCACTGATCCATTAGAAAGTGCAATGGCTATAATTGACACCGCCCATATCTATTTTTTTTTACATTATCCCTCACAAGCTACTTAAAGCTTTCCACCCATTATTTATTTAAATTCAAATCTCCTTAAGGATGATTATTTTTATGATTTTAGTTTTCTGAACACTTTACAATTGATCATTTATTAATTTTTCTTCCTTAACCATTCATAACCATAACCTGAAAAATTTTCAGATTCTTTTTACTTTTATTCCAAGGTTTATTTGTTAAACAGTTAAAAATTCTTGGTCACTAGACACTCCTTTTCCAAGGAAAGGTTACATTTTTTTATCATTTAATATATGAATATAAAATATTTATGTTTAAAAAATGTTTCATTTTTTAATCAATAAGTATTATATTCCATTTTGACAAGTATTGACTTTAAATATTTCTCAGAAATGATTTAAGGAAATAATTATTTTAAAAACCGTAATCTTGGATGTCAAGGCCAGCGGTTTTCTTTGGGGGGGAGGGGTTCAAACCCCCCGAGAAAGTTTATGAACTAAATATATATGGCTTTATTTATGGTTCAAACAATATCAAAATTAAGATACAAACAGAAGCGAATTTACACTAAAGGCCTACTAGGCACGGGCCTAGGAGCGGCGGCTTTTGGGGGCGGCACATTTTGGATAGCATTATTTTAATTTTAATATTTTGTTTTTAATAATTACGTTTAGAAATTATTGGCTAACATTATTGAAATAAAATCCATTCACGGTAGGAATTGACTTCTGAAAGGTCTTTTTCCCTACCATAAATCTACTATATAGTAGGATATTGGTAGGAAGAAAGACCTTTCAGAGAGTAATTCCTACCGTGAATGGAATATAGTTCAAGTTAAAGTCAGAATGACAATATTTATTTTTAAATAACTGTACTTTGCAATTACTTTGTAACTGACGTCAGTCTCCCCTTCTTCATCAATTTGAGTCAAGTAGGGCATGTACATGCCAGATTTTCTTTCGTAGAAATATTTTCTCGAATACTAACTTCTGCCCTCCCCCCCCCTTTAACTAAAGCCCTCTTTCCTCTGAAATCTCCTAAAATGTTAGAAAAAAATTGGGGGAGGGGGCATATTATAATTGTGCCTAGGGGCGCAACATTTTTTAATCCGCCACTGAATACAAATACAAATTAGGGAACTGTGTCACCATAAAATGCATTTCAGAGAGCTTGTAGAGATGTTAATTATTTAGAAATTCTCATAGCCTTCGGTATTTTGGGGGTTATTTTACCGTAAAAAAGAACACTTCACAGAGCTTCAATAAGTGTTTAATATTTAGAGATTTTCTAAGCCTTCGGCAGCTAGGGGGTTATTTTACCATGAAATAAAACCACTCCAGATAGCTTCTAGAACTGTTTATCATTTAGAATTTTTCTAGCTTCCAGCAATTGAGGGATGTGCCTCCCCCCACCTCCCCGAAATTATTGGCTGGTTACGGCCTTGTTGAATGGGATTGATATATTTTTTAAATTAATTTGAAAATGGTTTGACTTGACACATTTATAGTGCAATTTAGCAATATCTATCAATTAGCTAAAATAAAAAATTTACAGACTCACGTCTTACTATATGTTTGGGTTATACGTCTGTGTACTAATACACTAATGGGTTAGGGATTAGGAAGGATTAATTTAGAGGAAATGCACGCAAATTTTCGTGGAGGGATGGTGGATAACCGTTTATAAAACCAGCCTCAGTGCATCCGACTAGGATTCAACCCTAATTTATCCGTCTTTGGTAGTCTAGTCCAATACGAATGTAGCGTGTTAGACTACGCAGCCACCGAAGCGGGTCCCCAACATTTTAATTTTGTGCAAAGTGTTAACAGATTGACTAGAAAAAGAATTAATGGGTGTATCTATTTCACGCCATAATTTGGGGTGAAAATGATACCACCCATGAGATTCTCTGATATTAAAGGCTTGATAAAATTAATGAGAATTCTCACCCCATACTTAATATTCTCTCTTTTAATTTTATTTCAACAACAATTTGAAATTTCCCATCCTATATGGTGAGTGAGATTGATAGAGCTCTATCTTGCCTTAAAACAGCATATAAAAGCAAATCATACATGATATGAATCAAAACTAAAATTTATTATTTACCTTTTAATATGTAAGATAAATTTTAAAACCAAAACGGTGCACTCAACAGTTTCTTAGCTCTGTTTCACATATACATTCCCTTTTTATTATTATTAGCACCGCGTCTTACTACCCGTTCGGGTTATACGCACTTACGCTAATGTGTAATGGTAGAGTGATTGTGAGATGAAATGGAGGACCTACAGTTTAACGTGGAATCCGAACCACGGTGGAGGCCTGGCATTCCCCACACTCACAAGATGTCTTGTCAGAGGTAAAGGAAGGGTTTGATAATCAGATAAATCTGTGCCGGGACCGAGGATTGAACCCCGGCCGCCAGCATAGAAGTCTGACACCTTACCCCTAGACCACCAGGTCACCCCCTTTTTGTTTCCTGGCTGTTCTACTACTGACTCTGGTAAATTAGCCAAAATGTCAGCGAAATACACAAGGAAAAAATCTTAACTCTTATGAAGAATGTTTTTGAATTATCAATAAATTTTATTCCCATCACTTAGTATTCAGCTACTACCTTTTCTTAAATTACTGTTAAGCAACGAAAGTAAACTGACTTTCTCGCCATTTATAAAACCTTTACAAGATGATGTTAGTGTATTTCTTCAACTTTATCTTCCCATGTATCACTTTCTCCTTTATTGAATCAGGAGATAAGTATGCATAGATTAAATCACTGTATTATTGTGGCAGTACAACAGTAGCACTTGCCCCTGATGGCACAATTATATTTTTCTTCTTAATTTTCATAATCATTTATTTAAGGTATTTAGATCACACTTTATAAACCAACTAATTTTATCAGCATATGACTTATAAACCAATTTAAATTTAAAAGATAAGCAACATACAGCTCCAGGCTGTTAATTTATAACTGTGAAAGCGGTAACTCAGATTTCACCAACTATACAGTTTTTGGCCATGCTGGGAATTTAAGCCGCGACCCTTAGCTCAGTAGACAGACACGCTACCAACTGAGCTAAGGTGTTGGAATCTTTCTTTTCTTACTTTGAATTTTTTATTTTTTCCCCCAAAACTTTTTTTTCCTCAAATATTCCAACATTATATCCTTAACATCATGTACAGTACTTTCAGGGAATATCCAAAGAGTTTTACCAGTACATTGCCTATGTCATTTTCATTTTTACTTTCTCGATACCTTACAGGTATAGAAAGTATTGAGATGGTCATTAAAATCTAATACAAATTTTGATGAACTTCGACGTTCCCCCCGTATCCGAAAAAGTGGTTTTTACATTTCCATCTCTCTGTCTGTCCGTTTGTCTGTACCTCGGAGTAGAGCCTAAACTATTTTACTGATCAAGATAAGACTTGGTATCCAGGGTTTTCATAGCGTTGCCCTGAGGAATTTTTGGAATTAGATATCTAGCCCTAAAATTAAGGGTAGTTTCTTTAAGGGTGAAAAGAGAGAAAAATCGATTTTATCAAAATCAGTTCTAACGATTTTGATTAAATTTCATAGCTAAGCATTGATCAATATTACAAACAAAATGGCTGCCTACAATTATTTACGTCAAAATGATTTTAAGGTTTCCGGTCTGATGCGTAAATTATAATTTTTATAATCCTATATCTGTAACTCTTTGAGATATGTAATTTCTTATCATTGCAAATATGTAGGTCTACCTATAATAAAAATCTATATTTGGAACATATATTTATAAAACTAATAATTTTCAAGATATCCGTAAATATATATATATATAACTTTTCTATCACTAAAGTTAAATTACTCCACCCGTAAAAATAATATAATACGAGATGTTGATGGATGTCGACGTTTTATGAACCCCCGAACCATAAAAAGTGTTTTTTTCAATGCCGTCTGTGTGTGTGTTTGTTAAACCCTAAAATTAATAGTAGGACTTACTTTAATAAAGGGAGAAAAGATAAAAAATCTATTATCTCAAAATCAGCTCTAAAGATTTTGATTAAAATTATTCGTATCTATGCGTTGATTAAGATTATAAATAAAATTGCTATTTTCATTTTCCCATGAAAATGAATTTTACTGTACTTTCCAGAAGCGGAAATTCCCGTCTCTCCGCAATTATATGATATACTAAATAACTTATCATTGCAAAACTATAGTACTATTAAAAAAAATAACTTTAATTTGCTATATGGCTTTATAAAAACAATAGCTTCTGAGATATTGGCAACAATAATTTAGTGAGTTTTAGTTGTACAGAGATACTACTTAGGTCTTAACGCAATAACTCTCCGATACCATCCATTAAGTAAATAAGTAAGTATCTCAACAAGTTTGTTATTTGTTTTTTAACCTATTAGGGGAAATGTTTGTACAGAAATGATTTATCGCTATAATTTTAGACTCAGTAGTCTATATTTACCTTTTTATTGGTTTAAATTTATAAATAACAAATTTAATAGAAATGCGATAACCATAAGATGTATAACCCCCAATAAAATGTCACAAATTTTAAGTGGTAGTTGAGATTTTAATAAGAAGTTTTGATTCTTTTGTACCCAACATCGATCTTTTTTATTGCTTTTATTGGTCCAAACATACAAATAAGGACTTCTATTCTTAAAAAAATAATATTATAAAATTTAAAACCCGTGTCAAAAATGTGTTACGTAATTATAACGCAATTTTTCTCGGGTTTGCTCGTGTATATTAATTCGTTTCACATATTTTACGTGCTTTTACTAAATATATCCATTTTCAAACAATGGAGTGAGAAAGTCCGTGCAGAGCTCCGTACCATTTATTTAATTTATTTGAGGTATTTAACGTGTGCTTTCTGAAACAATTGATTAAAGCAGCACACAACTTATTAATTAAATTAAATCTAGAACATACACAACACACAGCCCCCGGTCGTTAATTCATCACTGTGAAAGGGTAAACCCATATTTCCCCAATGATAAATGTATTGGTCATACCGAGTATCGTACCCAGGACCTTAACTCAATAGACAAACACGCTACCAACTGAGCTAAGATGTTTTACCCGTCAATGTCTAAGGGGACGACTTTTTTTTAACACTTTTCATCTCCATCCGTAAGTTTGATAGCTTAGTTCAATAGTGATGGAAATTTTGCTTTGGGAATACCAGAAAAGTTAATATATTTTGCTTTTCATGCTGATCTTAGCGTGGGCCAAGCAACATTCATTGGTCGAAAAAAAGGAAATATCTAAAGGCTAGCATAAATCCCTTAAAATCGTAGGCAAGCAAAGGCAATATTTTGTGCTACTCATTTCCTTGTTTTGGTATGAATTTTTCATAAAAAAAAAGTATCATTTTGAAAGCTATCACTTCATACTGTTTCAAGGTGTTTAATTTAAAAGCTAATAATATACAGAACTCCAAATTATATCTATTTTGAACTTATCTATATCTATAAAAGTCAAATACCACTGACTCATTGACTGATCACTGTATCTCAAGAACAAGGCCTAGGAAAATTAAATGTTGCATGGTGATTATACTTATACTGTAGAGGTGCATTATAATATATTTTTGAAAAATTCGACTCCTAAGAGGCCTAAAATTTATCAGTTTATTTCCAGGGTAACAAGACATAGAGCGCTGAAATTTCACATGGTGGTATATCTCATATGGTCAATATTCACTAATAAAGAGTTTTCAAAAATTCCGATTCTAAGAGGCCTAAAACTGTCCCAAGGCCAAAACACGTTTAATCCCCCCTATCTCCACATGGTGGTTCGTCTTATCTCTTTTTGCACCCTGATTCTTATTTTACTGTAGAGGTGCATTGTAGAATGCTTTTTGAAAATTTCTACTTCCAAGCGGCCTAAAACTGGCCTCAGGCCTAAACCCATTTATTAATTTTTCTTATCCCGTATCGGTCAATTATGTCTTTAACAGCAGTGTGGGGCCTGTTAACAATTTTTTTTTCCTTATTTTCCTAGCGACCGGCATTCGTTATATAAGCGTATAGTATTTTTTTTCTTTCTGACTCCATTGTTTCCTTGGATTTCCGTCCCATTGTAGTTTAACACTTTTTTCTATGAACTTTGCTCTAATCTTTGAGTGTTTAGAAATAAGTGTGAAATATATCTATCAATTGTTTTTAATATGTAAGGATTACAGGTAAAAGTCCAGTGCACGAATACTTTTGACTGCATATTTTGATTCCATTTATTTATTTTACAGTATATATGAACTTGTTACATTGTTCATGTTTCTTAAATAAAGTTTTATTTGATCTAAATCAACGTATGTATAAAAGCATTTATTTGAAAACAATACAAATCGTACACACAAAAATTAGAATGGGAAAAAAAAATTACTCAAGTATACGGATATTTATAACTCTGGCTACCTGCTTTTATTTCGGAGTCATTTTTATCACAACCCTAAAGTTACGTCCCAGGTTCAGTACAGTCGCTACTCCACTGCTGTACACCTGCCCTCTTGCTGTATTTTCTCTTCATATCCAATTTAGTTTTTACATAGATTTTCTACTTAAAAATACCTATTTCAATTTCTGACTAATTTTTATTACAACGCTTTAGTTGTGCTACCAGGTTTTACTTTGATTTTTTGTATTGGATTTTAAGAATTTTTTTTAAACATAAACAAAGTTCATTTTTATGAACTATTTACCTTGAGTTCCTGCATAAAGGCTTTAAGGAGTTTTAGTGTTTTAGTTTGTTTTTTTAGTTTTAGAAGTCTTTTGAGTTCCTGTCAGTTTTGTTTTAGGCTACCAATAAATAAAGTTTAGTTTGATTTTAAGATAGGAAGGAATTGTACTCTGAATATTCTTTTTTCTCTGCTTTCAATATTTATAGCTGTTTTTCCATTGAATTTTGTCGCTGATATTATCTGAGTGGAGGCATGGGGCTCATTGATATTGACGACGTGATGGTACCTCACCGTGTTGTACCTATAAAGGGGGACGGATCGTATTTTTTCTATACTCTATCCTACTTCATGTACGGAACTGACTCGCTGGTGCCTCAGGTGTGGACCAGTGTCGTACAGCACATTAATTGTAACAACTTGCAACAATTTCAAGAGTTAACTATGATGTCGTGTGGTAACATATACAGAACCATGGTTTAGTACCAGACTCACATGTCCCTCCACACCCCAAACGCCACCCAGTGTGAAATTAGAGCTGCTGATGAAATATGCCCTTACCATCTGATGGTGTATCGTGATGGCAAGGTGATTATACAGCCTGAATAGCCTGTTGAGGGAAGATCCATATTACGTTTTAGATGTTCTGGTCCCATGATATCATCGAATTTTGAACCGTTCATACCTCAATATTTTCCCCCTACTCAACAACCACCCGTTGTAGCTCACCCTATCCTTACATCACTAGATATAACCAGCTCTGCAAGTATTGTTTTCCAGCGCTCCACCAATGACAAAACCGATAGTTAATTTCCTTTTACTTATTTATCTTACCATGATCTTCATAAAAACCAGTGTATTTCTGTTGTGCCTAATGATTATCTGAATTCTTCCCCTGACTCGGAAAACAGTTCCAAAATTACTCCTCCCAACGAGAGAAAAAAATGTGGAAAAAGTGCCGTGCTAGATTAACCGATATAATAAAAAGAAAAAATATTAAGGAGTCTATAAAAAATTATACTGAAAGAAATCCCAATTTTAATAGGCGGTCAGTACAGGCTTATGACGAGAAAAATTTAGACGTTAATAGGGAGACTGTTAATAAGTACAATGAGAAAAATCCTGAAGTTCATAAGGAGGCTGTCAGGAAATACACTGAGAAAAATCCTGATGTGACTAGAGCAGCAGTTAAAAGATACAACGAGGCAAATCATGATCTAATCAGAGCTTCTGTATCCAGATATGCAAACAAACATCCCGAAGTCAATCAATAAGCTGTTATGAGGTACAATGAAAATAAACGATTGGTCGCGTGGGAAAAAAAATCTTTATCAGGATTAAAGTATGACTGCAATACAAACTACAGTAATGACAAGGTTGTTTCTATTGGACAGAATGTGGAATGCAAGTGGTTCCACGCTAAAAAGTGAAAAGAAGAAAGCACCGGTATATGTTGTAACAACGGCAAGATACATCCTCGTCCAAAGGAACAGGCTCCTGATCCTCTCCACAGTCTCCTTACTAATGATCATCCCGATTCTCAGCATTTTATTGACAAACATTAGGAAGTATAATAGATGTTCTCAAATGACGCCCTTTGGAGCTAAAGAGGTACATGAGGGTAATTTTATAACAAATTTTACGGTTCATGGCTAAATTTACCACAGGTTAGGAATTTTGTTACCTTCATCACAACAAAGCCCTTCATTTTTACAAATATATTTTGTTGGTAATGATGAAAAAGAGGCGTAAATTCGGTCCAATATCTTCCCTGTCATGAAACCATGGTTAGTTGGACAACTTCAAAAAGTTCTGCATGATCACTATCCTTACATATAATATTTTAAAACCGCAGTGGAGAATGCACCAGAAGGTCAAGAGTTTAAAGTTGCGATTCATGAGGACTGAAAACATTCAGATGAACATAGGGGTCGATATAACGCACCTACAACGAGTGAGGCGGCTTTGGTGATTATGGGGTAGGAGTTTGAAAAGTGGGACATCGTTCTTCACAACAGAGAGTGGATTTTACTCTTACTGAATCATGGAAAGAAAGGCTCCAGAAAACTACATCTTACTCCATCACAATCTTTTTAATCAGTTTTTGGTTGTCATGCACGAAAAGATAGAAACAGGAAGACTGAATTTCATTAGACACAAACAAAGTAAACCACAAATGAAAAACTACGTACACCCACGGGATGCCATGTGCAAAGGAGATGGGCAAGTTTCTGATCTTGGTAAATTAGAGGTTACCCTCAAGTTTTACTGGTGGGCCCCATTAACTGCCCGAATAGACTCAAGACATTATGACATATGTACGTCAATATAGTCGTCCTGATCTGTTCACCACATTCTCATGAAACCCTAAGTGGACCGAGATACAAGAGAAATTAAATGTAAGACAAAAGCCCCAATACATACATTACATTATTGCTCGGGTTTTTCATATAAAGTTTTAAAAATCCATTTCTTGGCTCTATTTTCGATCAAAATAGGTGTTATCTGTACATTGCGGAGTGACATAAGCGGGTTTGCCTCTCCCCTACATTTTATTATGGCTTCAAAACAGAATCACGTCTGCCTAAATCGACAATGTCATAAGAGCAGAGATTCCTGACACGTGATCCGGTCCTTCATGAAATCGTAAAGCCTACGATGATTCATGGGCCGTGTGGAAATCTGAACAGAATTTCATCAAGTATGATCGGCGGCTAATGTAGCAAACAATACCCACGTGTACTAACCAAGGATACTCAGACTGCAGATGACGGCTATCCACATGCAGTACTGCAGAAAATCTCCTTCTGATGGCGATTTTAAATTCAATATAAACAGAGTAGACCTTAATAAGTGGGTAGTGCCGTACAACCCTGTCCTGTTCCAAACTTTCATGGCCCACATTAACGTGGAATTATGTAATTCTGTGAAGTACATAAAGTGTATCTGCAAATATGTGAACAAGGTCAGTGATCAAGCAGCGTTTTGCTTAGAGAACGAAGGGGATGAAGCTACCAAGTACGAGGCAGGGCGCTATATTAGTAGTTCTGAAGCTGCTTGGAGAATCTTATGCTTCCCCATTCATGAATAATATTCACCTGTCATGAATCTCCCTGTCTATCACAATAATGGTCAACGAGTTTATTTTACAACTGATAATACTGCAGGTAAAGTACAGAACCCTCCAAAAACAACTCTCTTAGCATATTTCGAAATTTTCAAAGTAAATGCTTTTGCAAGAGGGCTTCTCTACAGTAAAGTTGTGGCGTACTATGTTTGGAATAACAATAACTTTAGCCAGAGGAAGCAACGAAGGTCTGTTCCTGGACAAGCAGGAGTCAAACCGGATCAAGTGCTTGGTCGAGTGTACACTGTACACAAACTGGGACCGCACACTGGAGGAAGCCACCATTTCTGACTCATCATACAAGCTCCGTGAACTATTTTCTTTCATGTTGGTTTTTTGTCAATTGTCAGATCCTTTAAAACTTTGGGAATACCACAGAGCCAGTCTTTCTGAGTATATAAAAAGTTAGGTGGAGAATGAGTTTCGAGAGGTTGACATTGAGCACTGTATAGACGTTGTTTACAATAAATGCTTAGTGCTTTTAGAAAACGTACTATTTTCAATGTATAACCAACCACTTAAGCGCTTGGCTTTCCTTCACCGTCTAATGATCTAAATGAAGTTAGTGTTAATCATGAATACCTGAGAGAAATTTCCTACGATCTAGTACAAATTTCTGAATCCCTTGCTCAAAACGTTACTAAACTCAATAACGAACAAAGTCAAGTCTATCAAGAGGTAATTGATAGCGTTGGCTCAGATTCTGGATGGCTCTTCTTTCTTGACGCTCCAGGCGGAACAGGTAAAACGTTTTTGATTAATCTCTTGCTTGCTAGTATGAGGAAAAACAAGAAAATAGCGATCTCTGTAGCTTCATCAGGTATAGATGCGATTTAGTTAGACAGAGGGTAGACAACACATTCTGCCTTCAAATTGCCTCTCAATTTGAATTACTCTGAAACTCCCTTGTGTAGTATTTCAAAGCAGAGCGATACTGCCCAGGGACTTAAAGTGTGCAAGTTTATCGTTTGGGATGAGTGCACTATGGCTCACAAGGAATAGAAGCCTTGGACAGGACTCTCCAGGGCATTCGGAATAGTAAACATCTGATGAGTAGGATTACTGTACTACTGGCCGAGGGGGAGGGACTTCTGGCAGACACTACCTGTTGTGCCTCAAGGCACACATGCTGATGAGGTAAAATCCTGCCTCAAGTCATCTTACCTGTGGCCTAAAGTCCAAGTCCTATTCTTGCGAGTCAATATGAGGGTCCATCTCAAAGGCGATTTGAAGGAAGAAGAGTTTTCAAACTTATTTCTAGAAATTGGCAATGGAAGGTTTAAGGAAGAAGATGTAAAAGTCCACATTCCGTAAAATCTCTATGAAGTTGTTAAATATTTGAAGACTTTAAGTGACACTATTTACCCTGATTTGAGTGATTTACACATTAAAGACCCAAATTGGCTTATTGAGAGAGCTGTTCTAACGCCTAAGAATGACACTGTAACAAGCATTAATTATTCGTTATTGGACAAACTTCCTCATGAGATGGTGAGCTATCAGACTGTGGACTCCTTGGTGGAGATAGAGGACGTGGCCCACTATCCTGTGGAGTTCCTTCACACTTTAAATCCATCAGAGATTCTACCTCACAATCTCTGTTTGAAAGTTGTAGCATCAATAATTCTGCTACGGACTCTAATACCTCCTAAGCTTTGCAATGGCACCAGGTTGCAGCTGAAGTCTTTACATAGTAACGTGATTGAAGCAACAATATTTACAGGATGTGGCGTGGGAGAAACCGTTTTCATACTCCTCATTCCTTTGATTCCCTCCGACTACCACTTTCAATTCAGACGACTGCAACTTCCCGTCAAAGTCTGCTTCGCATTGACAATAAACATAGTTCAGGGGCAGTCTTTTAAATTTGCTGGTATGAATTTAAGGAATGAATGTTTCTCCAATGCCAGTTGTACGTAGCCTGTTCACGTCTAAGCACTCCTGACAGCTTCGTGATTCTGCAGCCAGAGGGGCGAGCGAAAAATGTAGTTTACAAGGAAGTTTTATAAAAAAATGATTTATCCAAATTTAAAATGTTGTTTAAAATATACGTTACTCCTTATTTTCCTTTCCCTTATAAATATTGAACAAGTTCATTACTATTTCTTAGTACAAAAAAACAATTTTCTGTAATGAGCTTAAAGAATACTCCGTAGCGAAGCATGGGTATTTAGCTAGAATATGATATAATTAAAATATTCACCTACCCAAAAAGTTGAAACTAGCCGGTGAAATGTTAAGAAAGTTTGAGATTTACTATGTTTTAATCACCAAAAAACTAGTATTTTATGACTTCAAAATGGGATTATTTGTCATCTATCAGAGTATCTAACACGTTAATTTATTCGATTTCTTTCAAAAAAATTATAAATAGATATTATCAACAAACTATAAATATGAACATATGTAAAAGAAATTTCATTATTTCTAGAGTTGTCATGATACCTATTTTTATCGATTCCGATTCTTGAGTTCATATCTTGAACATTTCCTATCTCATTATTTTTACAAGCATCCAACCTCATATAAAAACCTATGTATTCAACTTCATAGCATAGAAAAAGACTAAAAAAATATAAATAGTTATAAAAAAATCCTTTTTAGTTTTACCAAAGGAAAATATCGGGTTTGCCAAGTATTAAAGCATCCTATACATAATAATTAAAATAATTAGGAATTACAATAGTAAGTAAGCATGTATTCTACTTACACACAGAACCTCACCGAGTCAAACATTTATGAAAACTCAAGTTTTTTTAAACTAACCCAATAGGGTTGTTAACCAAACCAAAATATGCAAATAACGGCAAATCAATTAATGTGAGAGATAGTCGATTACCACTTATTTTGAATTTTACCGGTTTCTTTGTATCTGTACTTTCATTGAGAGCTAAGAATCTAAGTATCGAAAATCGTAATATTATGATTTAGTCTCAATTCATTTGATACCAGTTAGAATCGAGAGAATCAAGGTATTGAGGAATCAATTTAGATATCCCTAATTTTGTATGTATTTTTAGTCATTATTTAATTACCTACATATTAAATATGTGGATAACCTAAACAGGTAGTAAGACTCAGTGATTAATATAATAATTACCTACTCACCTACGCAATAAGACAATACTTCTGCATTGCATTGCACTGATCAACACCGCCTGGAAAGCATTCTAAAAACAAATAAGGAGAAATTCAAAGAAAAATAAAATCCTTCATTGTATCTTGTTATTAAATCTCCATATTCTATTTTTAAGTTAGTTTTTACAAGCTATCCCATTCTAAGGCCTCGTCTACATAGTTCATAAGCTCCGTATCCGTATAGTATTTAGGTCCTTACAGTATAACCCGAACGGGTAGTAAGACGCGGTGCTAAAAAAAAATCTTCTTAATGGGCCTTAGGAATTTTTATCTTGTTTACACAGTAAGTATTCATATCCACGTGACCATGCCAAATATCGATAAAGTTAAATACTTTGTCCAATAAAACACTTCAAAAGAAATTCATCTACAGCAAGAGAATGCAAACGATACCGAGCTATCAATAAAAAGAACCGAAAACACAACCTTTTTAGAGAAAATGTCTAGGATATATTTGAAATATGTTTTAAGGGAAATCACATTCAATATCTGTATAGAGGGAGTTTAACTATATATTTTTTAGCATTGCATCTTACTATCCATTCGGAATATACGCTTTCGTTTTTGTTATAGCATTACAATACCAAATACATATTTGTACTAATTATTCTGGATGTAAACAAAGCAAATCATTGCCTTTAATATATTATTTTTGTGCTTCCTATCCTATATTTCATGTAAAACCATTCATCACTCTTTCTAAGAATTTTGTATTTCCCATGAAGCTGTTTCTAAAGTGCCACTGCTTCCCGAGGTTTATATGTTGATAAAAATATTTCTTGAATATTTCAATGCTTAAAATCATAGTTTAATTTAGTATATGTTTCCATAGCAACGGGCCCTTTCGTTGCCACTGGTTCTTTCATCTCGATGATTAAATATTTACAAACTAGTAATTGGTTATCAGTATCCATCCGTAAGGCCTAGTCCTTGATACGTTAAGGTTGATACAATTTATACAGAGTGATCCAGACTAAGAGACTAAGGATTAGGAATCTCTAGTTAGAGCAATCTTTTTCTAAAACATTGATCTCCAATGGACCACGGACTACGCACCTTACGAATGCGAAGTCTTTGGAGACTAGCCTTCATGCAGTGGTCATGTTTTGGGTTAGATTAAATTAAAATGAGACTACTAGAAATACTTAGCTAAATTAAATCATAGAAAAAATCAACGCTATGGAATTTAGTATAAATAAACGGCCTAGCTTGGAGGATGAATGATTATAACTACGGACATGAGCCATATCTCGACAAAGCACAGTACAATATATTTGTACTATTGTCAGCATAAGGCCACAACCGAGTCGACAGTGGCTGTGATATCAATAATAGCTATTAGAAGCAGATTATATTCGCATGTCCATCACAGATTCTGCCTTAAATATGAGTGAAGAATGACTATGAGCACGGAACTGTCCGTGAATGGCTCAGTGGTAGAGTATTGGCGCACTTAATCAAAGGTCCCGCGTTCGATTTTCATGTCTAGGTGTCATTTCTCAATTTATTAATTTAAATTAACTTAACTTAACTTTGAACAAGCCAACCACATAAGGGATAGGTAAGTTAGGATGCGTAATAATATTATGATTAACTTTTAAGGGCATTTAGAATATTTGTGATAATTTTTTGCATTGCCTGTACTTCCTTTTACTCTTCATCATTATTGCCATATTGTCTTTATAGTTCATAGATAGGAGAAATCAAAAGTAGTATAAAAATATTTCATATCGATTTATTAAATTATTTTTACTACAAAAAATTAATCTAAGTCTTTCACTCAAGCAGATGTCTTGAAAACTATAGCCCCAAGTATTGCACTCTACCAAACCTATTGTGATTGACGAAGTGTTTCTTCTGCCTTCTGTTATACAAGTGCTTGACTAATAATATGATCAGTATTTGATGTAACAACTTCCCTCTTAAATAAGTGGTGAGCTCAAGTCTTTTTTTAGATACATTTTAGAATTTCGATATTTTCAAGGATTTTCTAGTGAGTGTTTTCAGGATGTTTATATTGTCTGTTTTACAAGTATTGGAATTAATACAGTCATGAGCTTATTATTTTCGGAATTTATTAAACAATGAATATCCGTGTAACATAAAAGTATGAATTGTATCATTTCTGACTTCTATTCAACAAAAAACATTTTATTAAAATCCTCTATTATTATTATTATTAGTTTCATTAATCTAACAATACTTTGTATTAAGGAGATGATATGATTATGTAACAAAAATGCTAGTTCATTTTATAATCTTAGGTGGCAGCAGTAATAAAAAGCAAAAATCAACATAAAAATTATTAATCAAAATGTTATATTTGTTACTAATTGCATCAAATAATAATATGATTCATAATTTATTATATTATAATATATTTTGTTGATGCAAAGGGATAAGTTTTGTATACAAACATACTATACACATTACACAAAAGGTTTGCATAATACCAGAAAATGTAGATGGTATATTATTAAAGATCAGGAAGAGTCAAATGCGTGTCCGTGTTTGTTTATTAGCTAAGTCACGCAGTTGTGATTCAATAGCAGCAAGGCATCGGTCCACTTAGATAAGATAAGGCACAGTCGTCTATTTGCAGCTGCCTGGAATCATGTCTCATACACCGATAACAACATTTGACTGGACTCGGATTGTGGCTCAACTTCAAAGTGGGAATACACGAGGAAAAAAGTTTGCAGTTACCGTACATTTCAGAAAAATTGATGCCTCGAGATTCTGGAGAAGATTCAGAGAGATACAGAATATTGAGGACAGACCTCGCACAAGTCGTCCTCGTGTGACAATAGCAGTCCAAGATCACTACGTGCAGATCTCCGCACGGAGGCGTCCAAATTCTACGACCAGGGCTCTGAGAAATATCCGACACTCTAGCTCAGTCGATAGCATGTATGTCTACTGAGCTAATGGTCACGGGTTCTATTCCCGACATGTCCGAAAAATGATGATTGTTGAAATGTGGGTTTACCCTTTCATAGTGATAAATTAACGGTTGGGGACTGGATGTTGTGTCTGTCCTAGTCTTAACTAAGATTGTAAGGCGTATTAAGCTGCGGCAGGCCTAGTAAGCCGGTAGTGGAAAATATATGACTCGAATAAAAAACTGACCTGGACCACTGGCTGGAAACAATAATTGATGTTAAAGGCTTTGAGAAGTGACCTCACATGGGCCTTTGGGATTAACATTTCTGATCAGATAGTGCGTGGGTGACTGTAAGAATCTCGACTCCATTCTAGGGAACCTATCAGACGTATCGCACCACGACCACCATACCTCATCTGCAGAAGAAAGCCGATATTTTGATGCCGATATTGCCGGTAGCCGATGTCGATAATTGTTTTAATGCAATGTTACAAAAGTGTGTAGTAATAATACTCAAAAACAAGAACTATCTGATTTTGGCACTTTCATACGTTTCAAGTCAATAGTAAGTTTGTCGGGGGAAAAAACGGAATCAAAGTTTTAACGTTAAAGTTGGTTAGATATATTTTATTGTTAAACCTACTGCAATTTTATCACAAACAAGAATGTACATAATTACAAATAAATTAAAATACATTCTTGATTACTGAACGCAGTTTTGTGCAGCTAGCCCTTAGAGAACGCAATATCACAATAATTATACGTTATCTTGGAAGTATTCAATGTTTTGCTGTATTCGAAAAGTTACGGTTACGTAAATAAAATAAAGTTTAGTTAATTCAGCTAACGGAAAAAATAGGGGGACATTAAATAAGAATAAGTCAAATCTAGATCGAAAATTATTTAAATAGAAAGCAATATGTTGTGCACATGCGCGTGCCTTAGCTCAAACAGAAAGATATAGAAAATATTTCATATTATGTTGGTACACAACTTGTATCCAATTAGAACTACGTTACTTATAGCGATAATATGATGTACTTTTAATTTTTTATAAATCCACAATAAATAAAATCATACTGGCCAAACAAATATTGTTTATGATAGTGTTTAGCTTTGTTACTTGAGGAATATTTTTATCTCTTATATATTTATAAAGTATTTCATAATTTGAAATAAGCATTAGAGTAATTAAAATTGAATTGTTTATTTTGTTTAAAATGTTGGTTTTGATGTTTATTATAAAATAAGATATCTAAAGCACAATTAAAGAACTTGCATTTACATTTAAGAGACTGTAGTAGCTAGTATGGCACCTTAAAACCGGCAGTGTTTGGCCGATATAATTAACCATGGCTCTCTGAATGGCTGTATTTATGGCACTGGTTCAGCGCTTTCCCCTCCCCTTCCAAGTTTGACCCCCTTCCACATCCGTGAGAAAATTTCCCCTCAATTTTTCCTCTGATTATTTCCATGACATCACGGGGCTAACAACCTGTTTTCCTCCTTCACTGTCACAAAGGTTTATATCTGGAGTTTTTTCTTCGTAGGTCTTCTATGTGGCAATGGGTTTTCCCTGATGTCTCATACCTGTCGCCAGTTTGGCGGCTCGACAAGACAAGTCACCCCGATCTGTGTGACGTCATCATTGAGTGTGATGTCGCAATACTCCCCTTCTATGTGGTAATAGGTTTTCCCTGATGACTCATAACTGGCGCCAGTTTGGCGGCTTGACAAGACAAGTCAAGACAGGAATAGATCACGACCTTGAAACCGTGAGCTAATACATGACCCTTTCAACTAAAGGTCACGGTGCTCAGGAGTTCGTCCGGCCCAGCGCGACGTACGGTGGTCGGGTACGCTCTGGGCACACGCACGTTTCATATAAACGAGCACTAGACTGTCTTTGCCACCTTCCGGTACTGACAGGTCTCTAAAATTGCGGAGATAGCTGTTCACGGAACCTCCTTGAGGTTACCACTGGACAACTCCAGAGAGCTGGTCCCAAAATTTATCAGGGGGCGGCAGCAAAGATGGTGGGTGAGAAAGTAAAGGCAGGGTTTTGAGAACGAAGGTTGAGGAGACAGCTGTTCGGAGGCTAATCTCCTGAATTCCTCATTATGAGCGATCACTAGGAGGAGCCAACTCCTCCCTCCATCTAGTCCCAGAGGAGGAGGGGTTTTTTCTCAAGTAAATCAAGGCAGGCTGGCACTAGATATTCCTGGTACCCTAGTACCTGGCACGGCACTCATGGACTTCAGTCTTAGTCCAGCTATAACTATATATTACGTAATATTTCATCTTTTTAAATCAGCCAATTAATCTTATCTATAAATATGATATATTAACCTTGATGACCTCGTTAACTTGTTGACTTCTATAACCTCTAAAGACGCAGTTATTGTTTGTCTACCAATATATAAAACCTATCAACTAAACAATTTATATTCATTATGTCTCTGAACGCTGAATCTAAGCTACTAAACATCACGCACAAGAGTTTCCTGGAAACACTGAAGACGTTGAACATCCGTGGCACTTCATAGATTTACATACTACTGATAAGTTACCGTCTGTTAGTGTTGATACATTATTAAATAGTAATACACACACTACACTACATTTGGACATAAATGAAGAAGACTTTGACGAGTATAGAGTTAATAGTCTAAAATTAATTAATAAAATTAGCACAAATACTCCTATCCAGACTCCGGAGCCCATCGAAGCTATACTGTTACATGAAAAACCAACCACACCATTAAAATTTGCACTCAAAATAACTCCATCTAAAACACCAAAGAAAAAACATACTCAAACAACAATTACAGATTGTTTACCTTTTTATATTCATAATGGAAACAACACAATCATGGATGTGGCTGGACCAAGCGGCATTAAAAGAACAATGGACGACCGTGGAGTCAACGATAGGACACAAGTTTCGTGTTCCTCCAAGACGATATGAAATAGAATTCCAAATTCCAAAGACCAACCAACCCCCAAAATTAAATGTAACACATTTACAGAATTGGATGGTGGACAACTTCATAAACTGAAGAGAATTAGAACCTCTGACCAACTTGACGAGACACGTAAAGATAATGTACAATACCTCAAGTCCGTGGATTGTATATTGTCAAATAACTAACGTGAGATCAAGACCCTTAAGACCCGCCTCGGTGGCGTAGTTGGCTAACGCGCTTGTCGTGTTGAGCTCGACTTCTGAGGACGGGGAGATCAAGGTTCGAATCTCAGTCGGGTGAATTGGGGGGGTTTTTCCTTAATGGTTTTCCACTCTCCCTCCACACAAATGCGGGTTCACTTCCTCTAATTCAACCTTCCCAATTCCTAATCCATTAGAGTAATTAGTACTTAAAGCGTATAATCCGAACGGGTAGTAAGACGCGGTGCTAAATATTATTATTATTATTATTATTATTATTATTATTATTAAGACCCTTAAGAGAAAGACTTGTAAAAAAATAGTTACTCACATGGACTTCTACAAACAAACCAAGACATATATACAGATGGTAAACAACTAAGAACAAATAAAATGATACAACATACCGATAGAAAGGAAGTAATACTGGGGAGGCCAATAGAAATATTACACTTAACGACAGAAATAGAACATCCATTACCATGTTCGATAAAGATGTGATGTCTATTTTCGGCGGTTGCCAACCCGAAGACAACGACGGAGGCGAGTAAGCACAGTCTGTCCTCTACACCTTCGTCATCAGAGGAGAAACTCTCTCCTATGAGGAAATCAAGAAAAAAAAATCCATAAAACCCGAAAAAAACCAGCTCCCTGGTTCATTCTCTTCAATCACGGTGACCATTGCCATGCTGTAATTAAGTCAACCTCCGAAATAAATGTCATCGGGTCGTCAACAGAATTATTAAATTCATTGAAGGCCAACCTACTACAAACACTGCAGCACATCTCTCACTACAACGCATTCGTTTCCTCAACAGATTCATTTTCTATTTATTGCGTAAAGGTCTTCGAAGATTCATACAGTTTGGAAGTCATATACTCGAATTCCTAAATATATTTAACAATATCATGAAAACATTCAAAGAAGATAAGGTTGACGGCCCGGGTGAGTGCGAACAGTACTTTGAGAACAAAAAGGTTTATACTGGTCAACAACACTAGATGACAGTACAGACACGCATCTCCATGGTAGACCATCTTAAAGAACTATCTACCAAGAAAAATAATAGAACTTCGAACAATTTATCCAAGATATACCAGAACCAGTATTACTCGAAATTTTAAAATAATCTGGCTCACAATTCAAAATTTACCTAAATATGGTTTTAAAATTACAAAATACTGCTAGAAAAGCCACTATTAAAAAATGGCACTTTTTTAAAATTAGTTCAAATAACATCGAACCTGACTACAAAATAGAAACTTATTATGGATAGAAAATTGGTTCAGTATGAACGATATAGATCCAGTTAAGTTTTATACTGATTTCGTACTAATCCAGAGTAAAGTTTTTCAAAAAATTTACGGTTTTGTAGTTCAAGGTAACACCAACAAGTCTAAGGTTAAACATGTCATACAAGAAATAACGTATGGCATACCCTAACAAAACAATATATTCTCTGGGGAGGAAATGGGGGAAGGGATGGAAAGGTGCTCAAAATACTATCCGCCGGGGTCCAAAAATTTTTATCAAGTTATTTGGAGTCATTTTATAATACCTGTCGGTGATTTAAATAATGTACAACAAAATCAAAGTTATTATTTCTTTACTAATTTTCATTTTTATATTTTTGGGGACACTTTTGATTTGTTTAACTCTGTATCTTTTGAAAAACAAATCGTAATCTTAGTTTAAAATGTAGCCTATACAGTCGACACATCTTCAGACTCTGTGATTTAGATTTTTATTAAAAAAAGTGTTGTTCATGAAGGACGATGGGGGCAAAAGCCCAGCCTACCCCCAACCCCACATCCGCCACCCTCCTGAGTACATCATAGGGTAGACTATAGAAGTGACAACATAATTTTATGTGTTACAATATCAGTTGCTAGATTTAATGACTAATGTAAAAACTTTAAATGTAGAGTGTTTTTCTATTTTCAAATACTAAGACTAATGCACTGAGGGTAATATATTGCCTAGTTGTAGATTTGTATGAGCCTAATTTAATATCAAAGAAACAGTTTAAATTTGAGTGTAATGTAATGTATACCACCAGGGCAAACGTTCAAGATTAGGCCTATAAACAACCCATGAGCCCAAATAGGAATCTCAAAGTTTCAGCATCATCAGCTCGGCTTGAGTTGAAATACTTTCAGCTTTGTGAAGTTTAGACAATGATATCTGTTTAAGGTGGAATGGAAGTGAATGTAAGTTAAGGTAAAATGTTTTTTGGCACTTTATGACAACAATTTTTTCGCCAAAATAAAAAAAAAATATCTTCATAAATAAGTTTGGTTTAATTTTATACACAAAGATTATTTTCCAAAGTTTTCTCTATACTGATAATGGGCATCACAGACTCTAACCATAATATTTAAATTCACTCAAAATGTTTGCATCCAAATACCACCATGCTCGTGACAAATATTGAATATCCGTTAGGTTTACTATATATAGAAAATTAAACTAGAAATTTACACTAAAGCAATGTTTTATTTATATTGTCCAAAAAAATCTTTGCTATAAAACTTTTCTGTTAAAATATTGAACTGAACTTACTTTCCCTTCCCTCTAACCATAAAACTGTAAATAACTAATCATTCCAATACCTTAGTTCAGTTTGTAGAGTGTTTGTCTAGTGAGCTAAGGGTCCCCGGGTCTAATCACAGGCATGACCGAAAAATGTATCATTGGTGAAATGTGGGTTTAACCTTTCACAATGAAGAAATAACGGCTGGGAGCTGCAGGTTGGGTTTGTTATAATAATAATGATAATATTTTAGCACCGCGTCTTACTATCCGTTCAGGTTATACGCTTTAAGTACTAATTATGCTAATGAATCAGGAATTGGGAAGGTTGAATTAAAGGAAGTGTAGGGGGAGTGGAAAACCATTTAGGAAAAACCACCCCCAGTTCACCCGACCGAGATTCGAACCTCGATCTCCCCATCCTCAGCAGTCGAGCTCAACACGACTAGCGCGTTAGCCAACTACACCACCGAGGCGGGTTGTGTTTGTTATAGATTTAAGTATGTTTATAAGTCGTGTGTTGTTAGAATCTGTAGGTTCAGAAAGAACATGTTAAATAACTTAAATAAAAAAACAATCACAATAAACCGCCTCTATTCAGTGTGTGTGTGCCGTGTAACTAGAGGCATATCATCCGCCATCTTAAATGTGTTGAAGAACTTTTGTATTAGAAAATACACAATTTTTTACACATTAAATTAGAAAATTAATGAATTTTTTTTTTCTTCCGAGAATGCATTTCTTTCCTATTTTCTGCTATTTTTCTCCAAGCATCTTTGTCATAACAACCATTCATAATCACACAAGCTACCTATTCTCCTGGTGTTGCTTGACTTGGTGTTTTTTTATTCTTCTCTTAGTTAAGAATATGTTGGGCGGTCTCGCGTTATAATGACAACTAGTTCTAGTATTTTTATTGAGACATAATGACTACTAGAACGGTTTATCTGCAGGTTGTAGGAAATGGAATTAAATAATTTTGGGTTTGGTTTCTCTATAAATAAATCTAAATAGGTTGTATTTAAATGTTATTTTACATCAAGCTGGTAATGTATTTTCGATTTAAAAATAATACTGAAATAAAAGTTAAAGTTTTAAAAACATTATTACATTAAAACAAATCTATCAATACATAAGCACAGTGTTTGATCTGCTTAGCCTTATTAGAGGTCAGCATATATTATTTTAGTTGGTAACATAGTTTATTCAACGAATGTTCTTGGCGAGTCTAAATAACCACAGTTCGTCAAGACTATTAGTTCTAGTTTATCACAAAAAAAATACCTGAATAATGATTAATACATTAATAATACTTTAAAATATATTAGTGGTGGCCTATACAATTAAAGGCCAATAAGATAATATGATGTCATTAGTCCGTCTATTCAAATTACTAAGCACAACTTTACACATATGCCAATTATTGAGACCAGGGTGAACCGGCCATACTTGGCATAAAGTACGCAGTTGTTTTTACATCTGGAGTATGGGATATGTTTATAAACTCCTCCTATTCCTTGAATATACAACATATGAACACCATCATATACGATATTGCATTTGGAAGCCCATATAGGATATATTATTCAATAGCATGAAATCTCAAAATCGCTCTGCCTTGTATTTCAGAGTGACAAAGTTTCTTCACCACTTCAGATGCTTCTTCAGCAGGAAACACTGTGTGTGGTGGTGGTTCAATCTGAAATGATAATGAGCATAAATTCACAATGTTGTTCTTGTATTGCAGTTGGTTGGAAATTAAAAAAATATTAAGGAATATTCTGTTTTAATATTCAGTTTGAAGTGTTTGCATAGATAATATGGTGAGCCAAATTTTTTGGATTCATTATATATTTCCCCAATATATTTTTTTCAATGGAGGCTCAATCGTATCTAGAAATTAATAACAGAAAGAATAATTTGTAGTGTTTTTGCTCACATTTATAAGGTGGCGAGAAATACTTTAATTTAATTGCTATTATTTGCAAATCTTATTCTCTCTAACAAATGTACTTATTATTTAAAATATTTGTAGTTTTTTACACATAAAATAATATATTCAATACCACATTTATGTATAGTAAAGAAGATGTAAAAATTAGAAATTATAAACACACAAATAAATAACATAAATGGGAACATAGGTTGGTTGACATGCAGTACAGTTGCCAATATATTTTAAATAATAACCCACCTCGGTGGCGTAGTTGGCTAACGTGCTAGTCGTGTTGAGCTCGACTTCTGAGGACGGGGAGATCGAGGTTCGAATCTCGGTCGGGTGAACTAGGGGTGGTTTTTCCTAAATGGTTTCCCACTCTCCCTCCACGCAAATACGAGTTCACTTCCTTTAATTCAACCTTCTCAATTCCTTATTCATTAGCGTAATTAGTACTTAAAGCGTATAAACTGAACGGGTAGTAAGACGTGGTGCTAAATAATAATAATAATAATAATTTAATTAATATTTGGTACTGATTAAGTGTCTTTACAAATATTGTTAAATACATTGTTTGTTATAAAATATGGATTGGGCATGCTCACGTAAAAAAAATGTAACTGTGTGGTCTGCCACAGATATGGCCAGATCTGGCTTAATCTGGACAAGATATTGTTTAATATAGCATAAATATGACTTAATCTAGCCCAGATCTGGTTCATTCTGGGACATATGGTTTTATCCAGCACATTTCTTGCCTGAATCTGGCCCAGATATAGCATAATCTGGGAAAGATCTTGCAATTGGCCTGGTCTCTGTCTAACTAGGTGCGCACGCGCCTGCGTGGACACAAATCACACTAAATGGAAATTATTTGGTGTTATATATTACGGAAACTTAGCAATATATTCCGCACAGATCATCAAAGTAAGGTGTCTGTGGATAACTCACACCTATGCATCATGGTCAAAATATGCTGAAATTGGTCCATTTTATTGATTACGTTATACGTCTTCTGCAAAATAAGGTTCTTTCGTGGTTTCATGATGAAGCTATTTTAGAAACAAAAGATGAATAGGCTAATAAAATTAACGCCTGTGTTTTAGACCACTTCAAAGAACCAAATACACCATTGGCAAGGTAGTGGATCAGCAGGAAATGTCCACTAACTTTTCTAATTTTTAAATTCCCTTAATTCATCCCGTTTACCCATTCATACATATAAACTAAAAATAGAGGAGCCCATCAGTTTGATACGTAATTGGAACTCACCTAAACTGTGTAACAGGATCCATTTACTTTTAAACAGTACGGTATTCAAAAGATTATCATTGAGGTGACTGTCATAACCGGTTGCACTACGGGAGAAAGGGTCATGATACCAAGCATCCCCATTATTTCATTTGTTCTACCCTTCCAGTTTAAACGCCTGCAATATCCAGGATTGCTTTGCGATGACCATCAACAAAACGCAGGATCAAACCCTGAAGGTGGCAGGTGTTGATCTTTGCAGAGAGTATTTCTCCCCCATACAACTATATTATTTAGCATACCCCCCATCTTAGTTCTAGCAGCAGCCCTTATCTCCCCTCACTTCTGATGGTAAAAGCAATTACGTCGTTTAAAAAGGGCTTTGTGTTAAAATTTGTTCCTTTATTTTCTTTCATTAATAAATATATTCTCTGTATTTAACTAATTTTAAAGCACAAAGAATTACTCTACATGGAATTTTTTTAGCCGGGAGCTACATTTTCCTTAGCACCATGTCTTATTATTGGTTTGGGCTGTACGCATATATATATACTAATTAAGATAAGTGGTAGAAATGAGGACGATTGAATTTATAAGAAGTGTACACTAATTTGTATGGCGGGAGAGTGAAAAACTACTTAGAAAAAACCCAACTGAGTACACCCAACCGAGATTCCAATCCCGATCTTCCAGTTATCAGCAGTCTATTGTGAGAGAGATGCCTTAGACCAGTGGCATTCAACCTTGGGTATGAGTACCCCCGCGGGTATGCAAAGACATTTTAGGGGGTATATAAAATTAAAAATTAATCTAGATCTCATTTCAAATTTATTATTTAATACATTATTTTGAATATAATTTAGAAGTATATTATAAAATATGTATAACTTGCACTATGTACCAACAATTTTGCGAGGTACTAAGTTGAAGAGAGATTATATCTAGATGTACGCGAACAAAAGAGGTTTAGTACCATTGCCTTTGTCCAAGCGAACACTGGGAACCGAAGTGGGTTAAATATTTTTTAAACTTTAAAGTTTTTATCAAGGTAATATCTACCTGAAACGTTGTGTGATTTATTCTCTGCGCGGAAAATTAAAAACACTGGTATAAGAAACGTTATTGTTTTAATGGACATACATTTAAAACCAACATCGTGAGCTAAGCAACAGGCAGATGTTAGTAGCTAATATAATTATTTATAAAATGTTTGGAAAAAATTATTTTATTCCTCCCTTTATGTGGTTACTTAAATTAGAATCCTTCCGCCACCTACAAACCTCCCAAATGGGTTCAAATTGGGTTAGGAAACAAGATTTTTAATTTATCACAGAAATAATAAAATTTCATAAAATTTTAAAAAGTATATTGGATTTAAAAACTATATAATATGCCGTAGTATTTTTAATTTATCATGCATAACCTAATGTAGAATTTGCAAATACTTTTTGGAAAATATCACCTCAAAATCAAATCTCGATTATTGCTAACAGTTTAATGGAGCCTTTATTCTTCACTCATAATTTTAGCTATAAACAAAATGGCATAAGTAACAAATTAATTTAATGATATATTTCAATTTTGATTACACTTTGATTAGTTTAGTAAGTTTATAGTCACCTCTCCTTTTCCAACGATATCAACAAGTTGACGAAGTTGTTCAATGGAACCCATGTCGACAGGTTTCATTGTTTGCTGTCGTTCTTCAGCCCGCCTGCTAAATTTCGGAAGAAGTTTTTCTGCAACCTCAGAACTGATAAATACAACTCCACCCTGAAAAGAATAAGTGATTTATTTTTCATTAGTTAGGCCTATATTGCTATTAGCTATGTGTTATGCATGAATATAAGCCTAATCTATTAGCGAATAGTGTACATAACATATTGTGCCAGAAGGTTAAATAAATTATTTTCAATTATAGCGTTTATAATCTATAGAGTGGGTAGAACACAATGTTTAAAGTTGATTTAGCCATACTTCTTTAACGTTATGCATGAAGTGTAGTATAAATAATCATTGTGCTTGAGACATATCACCCAATAAAATGCAAGGAGAAGCTATAGTCAATTAAACACCAGTATACACAGCAGACCAAAATTAGCTTATGTGTTTAACTTTGAAATGAGCTATGATGAAAATTATAAATTGTCCTAATTGTGTTTTGTGACAAATTGCGACATGATAGACAGTTTTTGACTGAATATATTAAATCAGCATTTTTTTTTTCACGTGTACATCTGTGTTATTGATGAACCATCATGTTGTATTCCCACTTTATTTTTATTTCAATAATATGCTCAGTATAAAAAATCTGGTACGATCTATTTCATCCAAATCCACACTGATAATCCCCAATTACTTCATCTGAAGAAGGCGTCAGTTAATCTTATTGAAATTATGTTGAGTAAAGTTTTTTTAAATGTTAGTAGTAGTGAGATACCTCTATAGTCATTATACTTTGTTGTATCCCCCTTTTTGAAAAAAAGTATTATAATACCTTCCTTCAATTCTTGTGGTAGGACCTCATTGTTCCATATAGAACATATCATCATCATCATCAACAGCTATTTCCAGCCTGTTGCCGGGTAGGTTTAATAAAATGCTTCCATCTTCCTCTATCTTTCCAACACTCTTCCTCCTTTAATTTCTTCCATTACTCTCCTCCCACTTGAACACTATCTGTTATCTGCTCCTCCCATCCTTTGCGGTATTTTTCCTACATAATTAATTGCCAAAATTCTTTTGGCATCATCTCTTTTTACATCCTCATTACATGTCCATACAATCTCAGTCTGGCTTCCTCTACTACCTCATGTACTCCCTATATCCCTATTCTTTCTCGGATAACTTCATTCCTAATCTCGTTTATTCTCTTGTCAGCTGACATTATACTCAAAATTTTCCTTCCCATGGCCTCCACATTCCTAGTCTTTCTTACATTAAATGTCCACTTTGCTGCTGTGTAAGTGGCAATGAGTACAAATTATGCCCTGTACAACACTTCCTTACACTTCAAGGGCACCTATCTTCTCAATTGCAGGTCTCTTATGGACCTATAGAACAACTCGCCCTGCTGTCCTCCTCTCACTAAATCTTCTCTACTGCCATCTTTCTCCTCAACCATGCAACCAAGATATCTTACTTTATATTCCGTAATTTTCTCAGCTCAACTCCATCAAACCTTACAGCTTTATTAGGCCTACCCTCTTCCTTGTCATTACTATCAATTCACACTTTGCCATGCTATATTAATTCATTCCACTCTCTTTCACTTCCACATTCTATTCCTGTAGTTGTTTCTGTACCTTCTCTTCCTTCTCTCCCCAAACCATCAAGTAATGAGCAATCATCTTGACTTTCTTTAAATCTTACCCGAGTTTTCCTGCTACTTTGTTCATGGCCATTTAAATTACCATTACAAAATGAGTAGTAATGGTGAAAGAGCGCTTACCTGCTTTAATACATTTTTTATTTGGAACCACGCCGTTCTTCCATTCTCTGTCTTAACCCAACTCCTTTTATCCTCATACATGTTTTTCACTCTCATTACAACTCCTCTTTCCGGTTCAGCCTCCTCCATCGCTTTCCAAATTTTATTTCTATCCACGCTATCATATTCCTTATCCACATCCATAAATACCATTAGCAAGTCTTTCCCGATTCATACCGTCTTTCCATCAGCTGTCGTATGGCAAAGATTAAGTCTATTATAGACCTCTGTTACCTAAATCCATGCTGTTCCTCTCTCCATCTTCCTTTAATTTTATTTCTGATTCTCTTTTCCAGTATCTTATATATTTTTTAGGGTGGCACATCGGCGTTATCCCCCTATAATGTGTACACCTCTTCCTGTCTCCTTTCTTGAAAACAGGTATTTTAACTACCTTTTTCCAGTCTTCCTTTACCTTGTTCTCCTTACAAACCACTCTCAGCACCCTGTATAACCATTGTATACACACTTTACCTGCTGCTCTTATTATTTCCACAGTCAGTTCATCCCCACCCGGTGCTTTCCCTCGTTTCATCCTCTTTAATGCACCCTCCAGCTCTTTCCATGTTGGAACTTTTTCTTTCCTTCTTTTTTTTTCTATTTCTTCCTGCTCCTCTGTTTCACTCTTATTACTTTCCTCTTCTGGGTTGAACGTTTTCTCAAAATATATCATCCATAGTTCCTTTTCTTCCTCTTCTGTTTTCAACGATCTTCTTTATTCATATCTCATTCTAATTTATTGTTTTCTCTCTCTCCTCATGTTTCTTACTTGCCCATATAAAATCTTCCTTCCACATCCCGTTACAGAAGTTACGTCCATTTTTGAATCCAATCCTACCTGGCTTTCCATACAACTTCCTTCGTTCTTTTTTATTATTCCTATATTTGTCTTCTGTTTCCTTGTTCCTATTCTTAAAACTCCTTCTGAATGCTTTATTCTTCTCCTTTGCTGCTTCTTTCACGTTGTCTTTCCATTAGGGTTTCTCCTTCCACTTCCTCTTGTTACTTGTCGTCCCCCTTACCTCCTCTGTTGCTACCACAAGACTATTCGTAAACCTTTCTCATTCAATCTCCACACTTTGCATCGCATCCTTGGATATTAAGCTTATTGCCTTTCCTCTTCATTTATTAGTCCCAACGCCCTTATTCTTCTTTATTGTTTTACTACCTTTATACTACATTCCTATCCCCCTTATATCTAACAGTTACAATCGGCGGTTACTATCTAAGGACACTATTAGTATTACCTTGATGTTTAAGATCTGCCTTTTTATTTCTTCATCCATGATAAATTAGTCTATCACCCACTTTTGCTCCCCATCTCAAATGTATCTAGTGATCTTATGACTATATATTTTCTTCTTATACCAGTTGTTTGCCACTTTCATTTTATTTCTTGCACATAGCTCCAACAGCCTGAAGTGTTTGTTCTATCTACTAAAAACCTTACTGGTGTTTGGCATCACGTTACCATTCTCATCTTTCACTAAATTAGCCCTAGCCCGATACTTTTCCTATAATAAGCCATAACCTTTCATAGTGTATTTGTTTAGTTTATTTAGGAAATAAAAATCTTTCAGCATGAACACACGAGTACAATTTTGATAATCATTTGGAAAACTGTAGGCCTACTTAATATTAATAATACTGATCTAAACAGAGTCTTACCAAATGCAGTAAACTTTATCAACTTCATCAAAAGCCATGCACTTAATAGTCACCTCTCATAAACTACGTAAATATTTATGCTATGACGTCTAAAAACTTATATTGCATAAAAAAATTAGAGGGTTGTCAAGACTCATATATATTATAAGCTATGAATTCCTAGCGTTTATTTAAAAGATAATAATATGGAGGAATAAGGTAGAAAATAATTAAAGTGAAATGTTTTCTTGTACTAACGATTTTATCACTGAAAATATTTTTAACAACGATATTATTGACACTAATAGATACTTATAGAGTCAAATAATATAACTCGGCCTTCTTGGAAGACAATTTTTTCCATCTAATTTGATCAATTTCTTATCTAACATTAAGTATGTCTATATACAATTAAATAAATTAGGCAAACAAATACGTATGTCACTTAACCATAAACTAATCATACTTGACTTACACATTAATTGAGGAAAATTATACTTGAAGGAGAACTTAGAGTAGTAAACCTTAACCTCGATAATCTAGTTTTGGCAACGCTGTAAGAATTAGGACAATTTTTTGTTGGTGACAAAATACCTCTTGGGCACGTGTGTGAAATTATCAATCGTGGGTATCATGTGTAAGAGCCTTTGATCCCTGAACCCCCCCTGAAGCTTTTAGAGTACAGCATTACCTATTCATTTTCTCTTAATACGCCACTGCCTAACAATGATAAATTGTCAAGGGAAAAGCAGGTTCAAAAATCGAATTAGTATTGTATGGATATGCAAAGTTCACTTTAATTTTATTTTAGTTTCTAATGAATAAATAGTTTTTGCTATAATTATAAAATATGAATTACTATATATTCTCAGTAAAACAACTAATTTACACTTATATGGGTTCTATTATTTTAGAAAATCCTGTAAAATAATCTGATTTTTTAGTTATTTAATAATTGTTCATATAAAAGAGCAATCAATATTATTTTCCTATACCTTTATCAAATGTGATATGTGGAAATTTGGCAGGGTAAGGATGAGGGTGGGGAGAAGATAGGTTACAGTGGCCCATCAAATGATTTTTAAAAATTTCCTGGCCCTAGCTTTAAAATAGGTTTGCCACCCCTGGACTAGAGTACCCCATGCCAAGAGCTACTTTAAATTTGCTCAATAGATACATCTATTCAGATGGTATTTTATTTTAGAAGTTATATAATTATATTTACATTAAGACCCCTTGCTAGGACTGTTTTTACTGCAATACTTTTATTATTTACCTTACTCAGGCATTGCAACGACCTATGCAAACTCCTTGATGTTGTTCCAAAATCAATAACGATGTTGACTTTTCCCTTACAGGCATCAATTGTCCGTTCGATCAGTTGCTTTTCATAAACATCTTCGTTCCATTGGACAACATTTACTCTGTGTAACATAACATACGAAGTCAATTTCATAATGGCTGCAAATTTACTCTATAGATGTTGTATTGACTTTATATATTTCACTAAACGAAGTGTGAGAATCACAGATTGAGTTTTATTTTTTGTGAAATGTGTTAAAATTTCTGATAAATTATCACAAGCCAGTAAAAAATTAAATAAAATCTCGGTCATTCAAACAAGAAATATTCTCTTACAACCAAATAATGAATTCATTCTTTAAATTTATTTTTATAATTCACTGTTTTACTTGCTGTCAAAAAATACTTGTATTTAAAAATTATGACTTCTAAAAATATAATTGACAATTCAGTACCATAACTGAAAAACTTTGTGATACATATATATATATATATATATATATATATATTATAGCTCGTGGTTTTACGTCCAAATTAATTAATATTCATATTTTCTTAAAGGTTAAAATATATACGTCTATTTTTATCTGTGAGAATCTAATACAAAATAAATTTTTATTTCAAGATAAAAGTAAACAATAATTAATTTGAAATATACAAACTACTTTAATTCAATAGTATAATATATCAATCTGGCATAGAGTACATCTAAAATCATACCTAATTATTTTAATAACACTTATAAGTATAGTATAAATATTGTATTAACAAATAATTTATTATTTGCACTAAGATTAAACATCTAAGTTAGTTTATAAACAGGCCTACTTTTCACATTCCTTGGCTAGCGTAAATCCTTCGTCCTTTAATGATGCAACTGTTATTGAAATACGATTCTTTATGTTTATGAAATGGTGTCCAGCAATCCGTAATGCCCAAAGAGCAAGTCCTCCGGTTCCAACAATAAGTATCTTGCATGTCTCTGAAATTTAAAATAAATCAGTAGGCCTACCTATATATTATGCTACGTACTAACAGTAAGCTTATTAAAGATGGTAATAATGAGGTTAATTAAGGGTAAATTTTTCCACACTAGTGCAGAGGGGGGAGGAAAGGAGCTCAGTTTTAGATCACGCGTGTAAAACGACCCTCAATTCACCCATCAGAGATGCGTACCTTAATTTCTTCACCACAAATCTGGTTTATAGCGAGATATTTGATCAGTGTTTCTCGAAGTTTTTAGGATGGAGGACCACCAAGTGTAAGTTATTTGTCTCCTGGGAGTAGCAGTGGGTGGTAAAAAATATATTACCATAATCATTATTATTATTATGCAGGAAAAACATTATTTTGAGCAATTACAATCTAGGACTATAGTAACAAGACAAAAATAGCATTTATTAAACTAAATACTAAAAATAAGTATCATTTAATTACTTTGAATTGGTAAGTAATTGAGTACAAAAAATGGAAAAGGATGTAAGTGCCAAAAAATAAAAAATAAACATTTTTAGTGAAAAGGGTTGTATAAGCTAAGCGTAATGAAATGAGAAAGGTTGTAAGTGCCAGAAAAATTCCTACTAGTTTCAAGAGCAGTTCGAAGATAGCAGCACTGTGCAAGCACCAGCAGGGCTGAGATGGGAAGGGATGTAAGTGCCACCGCCATGATGTATGTACCTAAGCTAAGCAGTTGCACTAGTCGCGGGGTTGGCGACAGTACGTTGACACGGCAGTGATTTCGGTTGTCTCACGTGTGTGTTTTAGAGTGTACTTCGGTTGTGTGTTTAGTATACCTACCAGCAAATGGGAAAGCCTGTTAAGAAGAAGGTGATTGTTCGTAAGAGACTTGAAGCAAGAGAAAAGGGCAAGCCGTACATTAACAGTCGAGGGAAAGAGATACCTGCAAAACAACCACCAGCAGAACAGGCAAGCTGCTCCTGTAAGTACGAGTGTAAAAACATAAGCAGTGAACAAAAACAGCTATTGTTTTTGGAGTTTTATAAAGTTGATGAAGAAAGCCAAGGAACTTATTTATTGAATCATATTCAAATGTTAACTATTGGTCGCACACGTCATGGGACGTACGAAAGTCAAGCAGAAAGTAGGCGGACTTGTACTTTTGCTTATAACATCCCCGATGGTACAGGGAAAAATTTACAAGTGTGCAAAAAAACCTTCATATAAGTTTTTTTCTATATCTGAAAGGAAAGTGATGGTTTTACAAACAAAAACGAAATCAGGTTGCTTGGTTTTTGAGGACAAAAGAGGGAACACACCTGCATCAAATGCACACAAGTTTAAATTTACAGAAGATGATCGAAATCTTTTAAGATATCATATAAACTCATTCCCCAAATACGAAAGTCACTACAGCCGAAAAAAATCAAGTAATGAGTTTTTGTCAACTGATCTAAATAAACACCGAATGTATGTGGCTTTTAAAAAACAAAATCCTTCAAGTGCAGTTGCATACAGTTTTTACGCAAAAGTTTTAAAACAATATTTTCCAAACCTAAAATTTAAAGCTCTTGCAGTTGATACCTGTAAAAAGTGTGACTTTTTGAAGGCAAAGTTGCAATCTACGACCAGCGAAAAGGCAAAACAGGAAGTAAAAGCCCAACAAGAGTTGCATCACCGAAAATGGGAAAAGGCTCATAAGTGTATGAAACAAGATATTACATCTTCACGGCTTCCGACGACTACTTATACAACCTCATGCATGGACCTACAACAAGTTATGTTTGTTCCAATGCTTACACATAGCACTATGTTTTATTGTAGACAGCTATCTTGCTACAATCTAGGAATACATGTTGGAGACAATGGCTCTGCATATATGTGTATGTGGCATGAAGGGATTGGAGGCCGTGGCGATAATGAAATAGCTTCTTGTTTGTTTAAAGTTGCTTCTACTGGAGGCCATTTTCCTCGTCAAAGGCTTGTGTTATGGTGCGATAATTGCGGAGCACAAAACAAAAACCAGATGCTGTTAATGTTTATTATTTATTTAGTCCACAAAGGATTTTATAGTTCAAATGATGTGAAATATCTTGAAAGTGGACACAGCTACATGAACTGTGACCGTGATTTTGGAGTGATTGAGAAAATACTCAAAGCTTCGAAAGCGATAACTCCTAAAGATCTTGAAGCGTTAGTTGCAAGTGCAAAATTGACAACACCTTTTACTGTAGTATCTATGAATACTGATGACTTCATAGATTTTAAAGGCCTTGCTAAAGACTAACTAAGTACAAAAGATCTGTCTATAAGTAAAATTTCTCACTTCCGCATTTCCCATAAGAATCCTAGCACAGTGAAAGTGGCATCAGTTTTGGGTCTTGAAGGTGATGTTATGGTAGCTTGGGAAAAAGTTGATGTTTTAAATAAAAATTCTAATCTTGACAATTTACCGGATATTCATGACTTTCCAAAAATACACTTTAAATCCAAAATCTCACGAGAAAAGAAGAATGATATTTCGGGAATGATAGATTATATAGAGAAAGAAGAAGACAAGGACTTTTACAGAGCCCTGTTAGAGAACAAAGATGAAGAGGCCTGCAACATGGAGGTGTAGAAAGAAGATGAGGAATAGGACTGCTTGGAGGAAAGAAGTACAGTACTGTAAGCTTATTTCGATTACTAAATGAAGATAACTTTTTCATTTGATTTCTGGTATATATACGTGTTTTTAAAATAAAATTGTTTTACTCAAAGACGATTAACTGTATCAGAACAAATTTCGAAAGTGAATAAAAAGTCAAAATTTTATGTATATAGCTGAGAAACCCAAAATAAATTTAGACATCTGATATAGTTTTTGTTTTTCAGGTGGCTTATACTTACCGATGAAAGAAGAAGCGGAATAAACTCAAGACCAACAACTTTGCTTCAAAAAGCCATTCAAAATTTTATTTTATACCTTTTTTATATTAGCTAGCATTGAAAGAGTAAAATTATATGTAAAGTTATTAAACGTTCTCAAAACTACAATGGACTTACCATCGTTTGTTAATATAAACCCTTGACTTACATCCTTTTCAAAAACTTAGTAAGGCACTTACAGCGTTTTACAGAAAATGAAAGGATGGCACTTACTTCCTTTTCCATATAAATTTTGTTCCCTTTATACATATTCATAAAAAAACTGTTTGCATGTTTTGTAGAGGTATTTTGATATACACATATTTTTTTCATAAAATTAATATAATCATCCAATATTTAAGACACATTTATTTGACTGCTGAAACTTTTAGTTTGTGGCACTTACATCTTTTTCCACTTTTTGTACACAATTATAGTCATTTGATTATATTTAACAATATTAACATTATCATTTTTTATAAACAATTGTTCAAATTTGTTGACTTAGTGTCGGACTTCCTTTTCTATATGACATGTGTCTACCGAAGAGAGATATACTGGAAAATCTTTATATGAATATTTCATATTTAACCTTTTTCACTTCAAATTTGTGTATTAAATGGGATCATCATTCTTTTATTAATTATTATTACTAAACTTCCCGAGATTTTGTCGATCACTTGCTAGATCACTGTGGACAAACAGTCTGAGGACCATACTTTGAGAAACACTGTTTAAGACCATGAGACTACTAATGTGGGTAAGAAGAAGTATATACAATACAGTTGTGATTCCAATTAAAAATATTGATGAAGATTTAAGATATTTAAAAATGTTTTATTTCAAGTGTACTAGTTATCGTAAAATTAAAATAACTAATTTATGGAAATGGGAAAAAGAGGGGGTTTGAATTTGATATAAATTAACAAACGCATCCCCATCCCTAGAGTGATGGTGTAAAAACTCATACATTAAAAAAACAGACAAATACTGCCTAGAAGACCATGTTAGATGTTGAACTCTGGTTTCCCGAGTCAAAATTATACTACTATAAAGCCACATGGTTGACTCACTCACTGACATAAGTGTTTACCCACTTCCAGATGAGCTAGAAACTTGAAATTTGGCAACCTTCTTGCTTCTAGCCGGTAAACTACAGGAAAATTTAACCCCCGAAAAGAATTCAAAATGTCGGAGCAACTTTAAAGTCGGTGAGGACCTTTCATTGGTGGTCTCTTGTGGCTAAACTGTAAGACCTATCAAAAAACGGCTCTGGGATTACATTAGTTTACATCCACCTGCAAAGAAAACTCACTGGGTATTCGGGGGTGGAGCCCCCAACGAGTAAAGCTACTTTGTTAATGCTTCAAGTATTTAGATACTACAATAGAGCTTGGCTATATTTTTTTATAGCTTGTAAAATGAAATATTTGAATGAATGTCATTTCTTAAATAACAGTAACATAGGGTTATTCAATTAGTAGCTGGCGGGCCACTTCCAGTCTGTCAAACCCCGCAGCGTGGCCAGTGAATTAATAGCTCAGTCATCACTGGAGAAGGGTCATATAACATATTTTTGTATTTGGTCTTGAACAATTTTGTGGCCAGATGAAAGGGTCACCGGGGACTATTCACACCATTCTCTCCTTAACACAGCTGTGCACAACACCACTTTCCCACTCCACACAGCTGTGCACAACACCACATTTCCACTTCACACAACTGTGCACAACACTTTTCCACTCCACACAGCTGTGCACAACACCACATTTCCACTTCACACAACTGTGCACAACACCACTTTTCCACTACACACAGCTGTGCACAGCATCATATGTTTCGCCAGTTGCTATATTGACTGTATTATTGTTTGTTCGTTCTTTATAGTAATAGTGGAGTGTATTTTTCTCGTAAGCATTATAACTTAAATAGTAAGTTTGTTCGTTCTCCCTGTATAATGGGATTTCTTCCTTGAGCAGTAACTAAAGGAAGCTCAATTATAAAAATATTAGTTTTAACGCTTATTAAACTAATAAACACAAATGTATATTGCTAAACCCTCTTACCACTAAACCGATATGTATTTTTTGCAATAAGTGCGTATATGCAATCAAGGAGTAAAAATTGAAAAGACATGATAAAAGTAAACATAAATCTTTTGTAAAATCATACTCAAGCGATTCGGCATTGCATTTTTAAAAAGTTGAATCTCTGACCGCCTCTTGTCAAAGAGGAAGTAGTATTCCAGTGGAGACCTTACCACAAGAGAAAGCTACCACGACGGCCTCAAGAGTACCAGGCCATTTACTAAAAATAAATGAAGAATTATTGTTTGATAATAGTATTAAATAAAGTAATTACTGCAGAAAAAACTAAATCAAATGTGTTTTCTTCCCTTGAACAAGTTCCAAAGTCAGACGTAGCTAGAGCTAGTAGAATCGAGACTCTTGAATCAGAAACATTTAACATAATCGTCACAAACTTGAAACGGGCGGAAATGATATTGATAGCGTTTGAGCATATTCGCAAATTATCTCGATGGCAGCCGTTTATGCGAATAATTGTTATTACTACTTCCTCTGGAAGAATATAGCTTACTGCGAGATAAGCTATCATCGAAAAAATTCAAAATATTTTTCTGAAAACATAAAATAGATCCTCAGAAACTAATATGTATTGTTTGAGTCACTCAAATGATTAAGGTTTGGCCACAGGTAATGGACATTATTAATGAATAGAATGGCTGTATCCTGAAATGTATATATTTTAGGAAAAGGGTTCGACATGGTGTCTTACAGTATTGCCCTGCTGGTTCAGGTAGGATATTTAGAGCTTGTCTATTTGTGTATGCATGTTCAAGGTGCATGATCGAGCTATTGCTTGGTGGTCTGCTTTTGCTACTTATTAAGGTTAATATCAGTGTTTATTTTACTGTTGCATTTGTTAACCTATATAAGCACATGGTCCAGACAGTATTGTTCAAAATATTTTAAATTGGTTTGACATCAGTACATGTTGGAGTTTACTTTTAATCAAAAATTAATTTTGGAAACATATTTTTTTAATATTTATATTCCTGCCTCAGTGTACCGCCCTATTGGTGGGACGTGTCTTATTAATTAGTTGTGGAATCATGGCACCATTCCCAGAGCACGTTAGATTCACGGCAGCGTGGCTTGCCGGTTGACGCTTCAAGTCCTTTACACTCGCTGGTCTTTACTCTCGCTGGAAGAGCTGAACTGGCAATATATATATATTTATTATTATTATTATTTTTAAAGATGGCTCCACATTAAAGAGTTTGTCCTCGAGGAGGCCTTCATGGTCAATGTTGCAAGGAAATACAAATATTGTTGTAAGCCTGGTGCAAAACACGGAGACAGTTCCAAGTTACTGAGAGCTTATCCATGAATGTGGTCGACGCCAGATTAGACCCTATCGGGGGTTTTGTCAAGCGGGCGGAGTTTGGACTATCAGGGGCGTCTGGGACCCTTCACTACCCGGAGTCAGGCATATCAGATAATACATTTTATTTTGAAAAAATGATAATATTGTTAATTTACACATTTTCTAAAACATGATTTACTATATGCCCACCTATCAAATTATGGGATATGCTTTATATACCTCATAAAAAAATGTACTGTCATTGATAGCTAAATAATGAGTGCTCTACTGCGTAATAAGAACATCTTAGATAATTTTTAAGCAAGTTATACTTATCTTGACAACACTTTATGACAAGCCAAAGCAATGTAGCTATATTTACTATAAATTTTATAGAATTCAAACCTTTAAAATTTGGGCACTATTTTGACTAGTTTGACAATTTATACTTTATATTTTATACTCTATAATCTATATTATAAAGTAAAAAAATCAATTCATTGAGGTGTTAAGTACTATTATTAAAGTAACCAAATCCTTTCATAATAAGAAACCAAATATTACAGCTCGATTAACCTTGCTTTTGATTGGAGTGGCTCAATATTTTTGGTAATTGCAGAGCTACCTAAGTGTAAATGCAATATCAATTCACCGGCAATGTAAATGTGAAAAATGATTAGATACATAAGTCATATCTTAGCTTATAAATAATTATTACTTGGTTGGAAAAGTATTACTGTTAATAAATTGATACAGAAAGTAATATGAATAAGCTATCAAGGAAATCACCTCTTTCTTTCAAAATGTTGGATACATGTTGATGAACAGATGATACTGTGTTCATAGCCAGCAATGCTCCTGTGGGTAGCATCGCAGCAACACTCAATGGGATTGAATCGGGGAGTTTCACTAAGAACTGCAAATCAGGAACAATGATGTACTCTGCATATCTGAACGGACAAACATAAATATTACTTAACCTGAAATTATATATTGGATAAAAAGATTAAGATCATTATTGTATTACACTCCAATACAGTATATTACCTGAAGAATAAAATAGCCTAGTGCTATTAGCTATTTTGTATGTATGTAAATCAGCTTAAAATTATCAAAACTCTCCTAAATAATAATTATAAATGATCAATTTATAGATTTCAATATTAGGTGATAATAGATGCCTCTGACACGCTTTTTTGTTCAAAATAGAGGAAACAATGAGCTATTAGCTTGGTCACCATGGCAACGGCCAAACCTACTAGCCTTGCGATCACTAATTACCCTTAATTATCAATGCCGCCAACTTCACAGTGGCTAGTTACCCTAATGTATCAATGATGCCAGCTTCACGACAATTAATTACCCTGAATTATTAATGGCTAGTAACAGGAACTAGGAATCAATTAAGTTAGAATAGGCTCGACCAGCTGGCGGCCACGTCCTCTTCTCTAAAACCCACCCAACCCTTCTCCAAACGTCCCATTCTTTTCATCCTCTTTCTATCTTTCTAGCCAAAGATGCTCATTATCCCAGCAACGCTTTTCCTCTCCCCGCTATCCAACACAACTTATAGCGTGTACACCAACTCGGTCAGGGATTGCGAGTTCGATCCCTCACACCCTGAATTATCAATTGATACCATCCTCATGGTCCATGGACATTAATTATTCGGGTGTTGTTTGTATCAATGTATACAAACGTAACTAGTAAAAATAATAGAAAATATAGGGTCCATACTTGATAAGCTGGTGGCTTCCCTACACCACCAAGCCCCCCACCACTCTCCTGCTCCTCCTCCGGACTCTGTGAGCTAAAACCTTCACCCTAGGTTAGCAGAAGTACAGCCAGTTATCCTACTGGCTTAAGAGTATCAGGTTCGATTCCCAGCACGATCTAAAAGCGCATGAATAAACCCACGGGCTGATCTATCTTCGTGTTGTGGGCCCATCTACGTTTTGAGATACATGGCTTCGATTTTTTTTATTGCTGATAAATTTAAAAAGAAAATTTTGCTATCACACACAGACAGATAAAAAAATTAATAAACCAGAAAACAGTTTTTAATAATTTACATCACAAGCGTTTAAAGATATTGTCTTATTTATTTGTTCCTGTTAATTTTATTAGAGTTATCTATTATTTAATTTATAATTTTTCTAAACTAAATTAAAACATAAAATGTAACCCTTCATTATTATATGTTTTACTGTATTTTAAGGTAAAAGAACAAAAATTAATATTTATTTTAAAGGCTTATGGATGATGTATTTAGGTAGCGAGTCAAATAAAAGCTATTTTAGAGAAACTGAGCAGGACAATAATGATCTTAAACAGATATAAACAAGTAACTTTTCAATTGATTCAGTGAAGTGTTAATTATTTATATGAAACTGCAATAAAATATTTCCTAGAATTGTTTAACGCCTTTAACTGCTGTGCCCATCCATCAACTTTTAGTGGTATTACAAAAACGGTTTGTTAAAAAGTCAAGTGTACTTACATTTGTGATTTAGTGAGTACTATGCTTCACTGTGCCTCTAAAGGAAGAAAATGATATAGATAATGTATGTTACGTGTGTGGTGACTATACTATAAAATCTAATCACAAGACTATATCACCAAGATTAAGAAAGCATATTAACTCTACTTTGGGTGCAAAATAGGTGACCAAGATAAACTTTGGGCTCCTCACATTGTATGTAGCAATTGTGCAGTGTATTTGTGAAGATGGTTGAAAGAGTTTCGGAAATATATGCCATTTGCTGTCCCAATGGTCTGGCGAGAACAAAAATATAATTTAACAGACTGTTACTTCTGTGTGACTAGGATATCTGAAATTTCCTTGAAATCTAAACATAGTAAACAATATCCATCATTGCCTTCCACCATCAGACCAGTGTTTCACAGTCAATACCTGCCAGTTCCTAGACCACCTGAAACATGGACCATTGTTGATGACAACGATGGATACGAGCCAGTCTCTATGGAACAGGACATAAACGATCCGGACTTTAAGCCCTCTAAATCAAATGAACCATACCTTAACTCACAGGGTGAGGTCAACGACTTAGTAAGGGACTTTAACTTATCTAAGAGTCAAGCTGAATTGTTGGGATCACGATTACAAGGCTGGAACCTGCTACAGAAGAAAACAACTATTTCAATATGTCGCTACCGGCCAAAAGATATCGCTCAGTATTTGGATTCAGCTAGTGATTTGGTTTACTATAAAGATATTGATATAGTCATGGCTGCAATAGAACAAGATCACAATACAAATGAGTGGTGACTTTTAATTGATTCATCAAAGCATAGTTTAAAAGCAGTTCTTTTTCACAATGGTAATACATATCCCTCCATACCAATTACTTATGCATTGCACATGAAGGAACCGTATGAAAACACGAAAAACTTATTTGACAGACGATGTTCCTGTTAGGTTGGGGCCATATTCTTATGCTCCGCCCTAGTTAAACACTTTTCATGAAGTGGTTCGGGATTTGGAACGCAGGGGCCATATTCTTGTACTCCGCCCTAGTTAAACACTTTTCGTGAGGTGGTTCGGGATTTGGAACTCAGGGGCTTTGTTCATCCTTCTTTGTCACCTTATGTTAGCCCCGCCTTATATTATATTATAGAAAGTTAAATACCAAAATTCAGTCTGATCCATACCCAACACCCAGCATTGAGTCAGCATTACAACATTTAGGGTGGGCCAAATATTATAGTCTCATATATTTAAACGTGAGTTCCCTGCAAAGTGCGCTCACAGAACGCTCTAAGAAATATATTGCCTTTGTAACTCCATGTTAAGTGTATGAATTCAATTGTGTCCCACTGGGGTTAAATGTGGGTAGTCGAGCACTCAGTAGGGTGTTAGACCACATTTTGGCTGATTTAAAATTTCGTTTTGTCTTTCACTCTTTAGATGATGTAACATTAGCTTGTACTGCTAATATCACAATGTTACTACCCGCCCCAAATAAACCTATACATATAGTCATCCTGCAATATAAATACTAGCAAGACTAGCTAGTATACTACCACATCCGATAAACTTATTTTCATAGACATCCAGCATTATTAAATATCTCAACCTTACTATGTCTTATATAAGTGCTCTACTCACTCGCTGTATCTTCCGGACTAGCATGACGTCCATGGCCTGCCTGTTCACACTAATTGCTAGAATGAAGAGAAGTTCCAAACAAGCTATGGATGATGCAGTGGCATGTTCCAATAGAAAGATCCAGAAATGCTCTGATTGGGCTGACTGAGTTACAGGAGGACCACTTGTATTATTGAAATGGTCTACGTGACCGAATGAACGTAGCTAGAGTCTGCAGCCGCTCACCATGTGTCTGGTGTTCGAGTCTTGGGAACAAGTAAAATGGGTCAACAACACACCAAAAAACTGGCGGACGTGACTGAAGAGGCGTAGCATATCCACCAGCTGCTTGGCGTGTGACGTTATATTACTAATAATCAATTTTCTAATAAGGAAATATCCCACCTACGAATCCATCAACTAGACCTATATATAGCTTGCGTTCAGCTATCATCGAAGACTAATAAATCCGTAACTTCCATGAGAAGTCCTATTCAGGACTAGAACATTATCTAGCCAGGATAGCTCTCTCTCTATATATATATATATAATATCTATATATATATTAGTGATTATATAAACTTTATACTTCAACTATTGGTTTGATTATCTTGAACACTTAGGTTTATTATGTAGTTGAAATCAGTCAGTGTAGGCATCTGTAATTTTTTTCTAAAGGTTTTATTTTTTAAAGTAAATTCTGTTATGGAACACTTGGTGTTTCCTATTGCCGCTTGAGTGCTAGTATCATTGTATGTTTGTTTGTATTCCTCTTGGATTATTCTAGCTAGCTATGTATGGTTTTTTTTGTCCTACTAATATGGAGTGAACAGCTTCAGGAATACGTTACCGTATTTATTTTTAAGAGAACCGTATGGGTTTTTTTTTTGTGCGTAGATGTTTAGTTAAACTTAGTTTATCTACTATGGTGGGTAATACATCGGTCTACATTCGCTGTGAGTTAGTTAGATAGAATGGTCGCTTTTTTTTTTACTTCGTTTAATATTTGTAATCTTAATCGTCTCCTTTCCCTCATTCCTGGTTCTGTTGTGTATGTTGAATTTTGAGCATCCTCTGCACCACTCATGCCCAAACCAGAGGCTTCGCCTGCCATTGAATAACCTACCACGTCATTACCCACCCACCACACTTTGCTACCAGCCATAGAACACGGGAGAGCATTAATGACGTAGTCAACAGGACTCTTCTCTGTGGATGGTTGGTGCCATGGTCCACTGGAACGTATACTCGTGCTCTCCCTTGCAGCCGAGTTTATCATATGCCTTTGTCACTGATGGGAAGTTCCACCGAAAGCTAAACTTGGACTTTCTTCTTCCTACGCCCCCTTTGGATGGACCCTCTGTGTGGCGGAAGCCGCCCCTCCACACGGTTAGCCGATCTCATCCGCATCTTTGAGGGGAGGAGATTGTAACGTTTTGGGATAAACGTTACGAAAAGACTTACCAATTGAATAACTTCGCTGTGATTCTGGATCACGGACCACGGGCAATCTAACCAAGTCTGCCACTCGAAGTGACTATGTGTTAGTGCAACAAAAAAACATACCGACTCGGCAGAAGATATACATAGACTAATGTGATTTCGTGGAATTTTTTTCTGACCTTAGCTCGGTTCAACATCACGTGTCATGTTCTTCCCTCTTTCTCGCTCCTCTGTCCTGTCTTGTTCCCTATTGGTCCCTAACCCCACGATCAAGAATGTATTACCTTTTATAGGCATGTTGTAGGGTAGCGTAGGGATCTCTGATCGTATAATATTGGCTTGTTATAATGGTTTTAATTTACATTTACACTTGGTTCTAGACGGCTATGGAGGCCACCCTTAATGGGATCTCTTGTTTGCGCTTCACGCTCCATGATTCTGGAAGGCGAGAACATAGAGGCTAGATAATACTATTGTTTTAAGGGGTCAGTTTGAATTCGGTTATAATTGTGTGTGTGTGTGTGTGTGTGTGTGTGTGTGTGTGTGTGTGTGTGTGTGTATATATATATATATATATATTTCTTGCGCTTTACGCTAGTACATTGAGGAGTTGGTTTGCATTTAGTTATAATTGTCTATATATCCCTTGCGCTACACGCTTGTACATTAAGGAGACAGCTTAGATTCAATTATAAATGACCACATGTATATTTCTTGCGCTTCACACTTGTACATTTAGGAGAATGTTTGGATTTAGTTATAATTGACCCGATGTATATGTCTTGCGCTTCACGGTTGTACATTAAGGGGACAATTTGCATTAAGTGATGATTGTCCACATTTATATTTCTTGCGTTTCACGCATGCACATTAAATAGACAGTACGCATTCAGCTATAATTGCCAACATTTTCCTTCTTGCACCTTATGGTAAAATGTTTCATTGTGAAGTTCTACAGGACAAGTTTTGCTAGCACTCGTAATATTAACTTAAGGGGACTTTGTGCTCTGGTTTCGATTGTCATAAGTTCTAAATTTCGGCAAGCCGCGCTTAACGCTTCATGTGTACTCGGCTCAGTGGAGCCACGACTAAGAACGAATTTATTTCAAATGTTTTCTTACATTAGCTCTGAAGAGCTATCTATGTCTATATTAACTTGTTTTATGAAATATTATGTATCAATTTCTGAAGTGAAAATAAAATTAGTGTTACCAACAAGGTTGTTTTTCCATTTTTGGGTTATGTCTGTCTGTCTGTATGTAAGTATGTATGTAATGTAATGTAATGGTATGACATGTATGTATTTACGTATGTATGTAATCTAATGGTATGTATGTAATGTATGTATGTAATGTATGTATGTAATGTATGTATGTAATGTATGTATGTAATGTATGTATGTAATGTATGTATGTAATGTATGCAATGTATGTATATATGTATATATGTTTGTATGTATATATGTATATATTTATGTATGTATGTATGTATGTATGTAATATGATGGTATGTATGTATATAAGTATGTATGTAATGTGATGGTATGTATGACTTGGAATCGAAATTTGACTACTCCAACCAATGTGTATCAGATTTTGCATTACAATCTAGTCTAGGATGTTCTATAAACCATAAGTAATTTATTCTTGGCTTCTCTTCAAATTTTTAAAAGATGGCATTATTATGTATGTGTCCAGGGAGTATAGTCTTTAAGTTGGTGACCTTTAATGAACGCAACATAGGTTTAGCTGGTCATCGTTAAGTAATATTGATTTACGCAACTCTATAGAGTGAATCACAATTAAAGTCTAAACCAAGCCCTTGATCTACATGTGGGACCTGAGGTAGCGATTATTAATTAGCAGTTAAAAGACCATACTTTGCCGAACATAATAGTGTTCAAAGCAAGAAAAGGTGCAATTAGCTTGGAGAGATGAGATAGAATCTGATCAACAGATAATAATAGTATTTTCTATTGAGAGAGCTTTTATAAATCTATTAATCTAGTGACTGTAAGCTTTAGATTTAAGAAATAAAAATACGCCTCGGTGGGGTAGTTAGTTAGTTAACGAGCTAGTCGTGCTGAAATCGACTGCCGAGGAAGGGGGAATCAAGGTTTTAATCTTGCTCGGGTGAACTGGGGGTGGTTTTACCTAAATGATTTTCCACTCTCCCTCCACGCAAGTGTGGGTTCATTTCCTCAACCATCCCAATTCCTAATCCATTAGAGTAATTAGTACTTAAGCATATAACATGAATGGTTACTAAGACGTGGTACTAACAAAAAAAAAATATTTGGGGAGATTAGGTAAAAACTTATGTATCAATAGACCCTAATGTTCTGTCTTATTTCATTGGGATTCTTTTTATTAGTATGGGGATTTTATTCTTTGTATTTGGGCGTAATAATTCACTTGGGGAGAGGTGGTGAGAACGTTTTATTTTTTTCGACGGGACTTGAGCTATTTGATTAGGCCTACTAATTTATGGTCAGGTGGGTTAAGGCGTTTAGAACGAAAGAAAACTGACCATTCTGCAGTGACGCCTGCGAGCAGCAGGTTGGACTACCCAGGGATTTGGGCTAAGAGTAGGAAATTGGGAGAGGTTAAGTGCATCAGTATTTGTACCCAAACAATAATTGTGTGCACCTGGACCCACTTCGGTGGTGTAGCTAGCTAACGCTCAAGTTTTGTGTCGAGCTAGACTAGCGAGGACGGGGAGATCAAGGTTCAAATCTCGCTCTGGTGAACTAGGGGTAGTTTCCTAAATGTTTTTCCACTCTCCCTCCACGTAAATGTGGGTTCACTTCCTCTATATTCAACCTTCCCAACTACTAACTCATTAGAGTAAATAGTACTTAAGCTTATAACCCGAATTGGTAGTAAAACGCGGTGCTAGGTATTATTATTATTATTATTATTATTATTATTATTATATATGCACCTGGAGAGAGAATGGAAAACACTTTACATCCTTAGAGTGATGAACTCACAACCGATCCCTGTGGAGGTTGTAGAGAAGCAGAGGGAATCAATCAAGAGAATGGGTAAGGGAGTAATGAGGTCATCCATGACAGCATCCAAGACGTATCAAGGTAAGTCAGTGGGTTTGTCTATGTAATTTTTGCTCGTTCTGGGAATCGGACCTGGTAATCTTAGCTCGGAAGGAAGACTAGTCCTTCTGCCATGCTAGGAAACAAACCCGGACCCCCTAGCTCAGTACCGTTTCGGAGGAGAAAGAAGAAGCAACTAAGCCGTGGTGTGAAGATTTGAGCTCACTAAGTCTGTAGGAGGAGCTGGAGAGGGGTCCGGGGTTCGGTTATGTATGGAAGCCATCAGCTGATCAAGTATCGACACGTTATTTTCTATTCTTTTTAATAGTTATGTTGGTAGACATTGATATAAACAACGCCTCGTTTATTATTGTCCATGAAAATGGTATCAATTGATACTTCATGGTGATACGGATCGAACTCAGAATCGCTGATTGAGTTGGTGAACACGCAATAAGTTGAGTTGGATGGCGGGGAGAGGAAAAGTGTTGCTGTGATATTGAACATCTCGGGCTCGGAATATAGAAAGAGGATGAAGAGAATAGTGACATTTGGAGAAGGGGTTGGTGGGGAGAGAGGGGAGGTAGGGGCCACCAGCCGGTCGAGCCCGGTCTAACTTAATTGATTCCTAGTTGCTGTTATTAACCATTAATAATTCAGGGTAATTAATGGTCGCGAAGCTGTCATCATTGATACATCAGGGTAACTAAACTCTGTGAAGTTGGTAGCGTTGATACGTCAGGGAGATTCGCGGTACTTTAATTAGTGGTCGCGAGGTTCGTAGCACTGGCCGTTGCCATGGTTGTCAAGCTAATAGCTCAGGGGGGCCACCATTTTGAACACAAAAAAGAGACAAATGCATCTACAATTACTTAACTCACTTATCTGAAGTTTAATATTTGTAAAAAATATTTTAGACACATATCTTTATAAAAGCAGTTTCTACAACAAAAGTTTTCACTAAAATATTCTTTCTCATGATAAGATAGAATTTCGATTAAATACTTTGATAATTGTATTCTGAAATTATTAAACAAAGAGACGTGCTATTGAATGCTTACATTTTTAAATGTGTGTGTGTTTTTTTAGCACCGTCTTTTACTACCCGATCAGGCTATATAAACATGTACTTATTACACTTATGTGTTAGGGATGCGTTAAGTTGAATTTAGAAGAAGAGTGAACATATTTGCGTGTAAAGGGTGTGGAAAAAACCATTGAGGAAAAACCACCATTATTACACCTGATCTACCCTGTCATCGACAGTCAGTCTTGTCTCTTTCCAGAGTGACACCTTAGACCAATCGGCAACCTAAGAGGGTGTTTGTGGTGGTGAAATTGTTCTGTATTTTACTAAAATATGGTAATTTAAAATAAATAACTTTCCTTTAAAAATATTAGTTATTAGCATCTGTGTACCTTGGTGTATTAGACTTGGATTTCACTTGGGCACTGTTGACGGGGAGGTTGAATCTCACATCACTTCTGGGTGTATTATTGTTTTCCAATATCCCTTTAAGATAGTCATTTTGAATACCCTTACTATCGTTATCCCTTATATTATACCGTTAATAAGCCTCGCGTTGATGATTCTATTTGATAACACACCTATTTTCACAAATATATTTAATCAATAACTATAGCTTAGTAAACAATTTATATTTCTAGATGAATAGCTGAATTTTAACATTTAAAACTATATTGAACTTGCCCATGTGGTACTCCTTCGTAGGGATACAGCACTACTCTGTCCCCTATTTGGAAACCACTGTTCTTTTCCACGTGTTCACCCAAGGACTCCACAATGCCGGCTACTTCATAGCCAGGAAAGATTGCACCATCTCGGACTCCATAATGGGCTGGGCTTTGAGGTGGAATGGATCCCGTACCTCCAATAGTTAAATCTTGTGCAAAATCATTTGACAAGCTTGATGTGCTGGAAATACTTGAAATGCTTGATAAGGATGGTGAACGTTTTATGCGATAGCATGCACCAGCACAAACTACCTGCAGACAGAAATGAAATATGAACATGAAATTATTATACAAGATAGATTGATTTACCTGAACAATGTATAATAACGGTCAATAAACTCGATGCGAATTAAAAGACTTTGAATAAATTGATAACATTGTTTTCTTTAATAATAAATACTAATAAATATACTAGTGCAAGAATAAAATCACTTTTATGTTGGGTGAACGGAGCATGAGCAAAGGTTCGTATTGTTATCGTTTTTATGACAAATATATATTTTGGACAAGATAAATAAAATATTCTTTCAGTAGATACATTTAATTCAATTTTCTACACATAGTGTTCTCAACCGTTCTTAAACATATCATCAGCATCGCGGAATTTATCCAAGAATTCTTCTCTTTATAGTTTCTGTTCAAATATAATTATGTCCATACAAATATCCAAGAACTGTTAAAATTACTATGTGTAGAAAAGTACACTAAGCCTATTTTACTATACTGAATAAATATTAGATTTATTTTGTTAAGATTTTTTTTCCGTTAAAATCTTACCTCACTTTCCCTTACATCCAACTCTAAAACGTTGACTAATATACCTATCATGTGCTCAGAAATGTAAACCCAAGTTTACCATTAACACCCGCCCTAATGAGTGGATTTATTTATTAATTTTCTAGTAAAATGGCCCAAGTTCCTGACTTTTAATTTTAACACACACTCTCTTGGAAGTTTACATTTGAAATGTTATCTCTCTCTCTATTTATTTATATATATATAAGCTATATGCATAAGATAATGGTTTGTGGTTTATAGATTGTAAAGGTGGAAAAGAGACAAATTCGAAGTGAGGCAAGTCGAGTGCGAACGAATACCTCAAAACTGGATTTACTTTTCCACGCGTATGAGATATTACTGAGACAATTCCATGAACACCAATTGGTGAAGCAACACTGTGTATATGGAATGGTTTACTTCAATTCCTTCGTTACTTTCTGATATCAAGAAAAAGTATTGTAATCTCGAGAAAAAAAAATCAATCTCGATATTATGATTAATCTTTTAAGTTTTATGTAAACCTAAGCCCAAAACAGTGGATTTTACAACTGTGTCTGTCTCCATGTCTGTCTGTCTATTTGTCCCTAGCCACGGATCCGAAACGGTTGTATGAATTTTGTTCAAACTCTATATCTAGATTATATAGGGCTACACCTGAGGACTTTATTTGATTTTGACCCTATCTCTCAAATTAAGGATAGTTTGATGATTTTTTTTAACCCACCTCGGTGGTGTAGTTGGCTAACACGCTCGTCATGTTAAGCTCGACCGCTGAGGACGGGGAGATCGAGGTTCGAATCTCGGTCGGGTGAACTGGGGGTGGTTTTTCCTAAATGGTTTTCCACCCTCCCTCCACACAAATACGGGTTAACTTCCTTTAATTCAACATTCCCAATTCCTAATCCATTAACGTAATTAGTATTTAAAGCGTATAACCCGAACGGTTAGTAAGACGCAGTGCTAAATATTATTATTTTTCTTTTTTAATTCCAAATTTTCGAAAATGACTAACGATGTTGATTAAATAGCATAACTAAATTTGTTTAACATGATAAATAGTACTATAAAATTGTTTTTTGGGCTGAAATTTGTTGAAGAGTAGTTAGCTTATTGGGAAAGTTTTGAAAATTCAAAAGCTTTCGAGAATGTCACTAACGATTTTGTCTAAAATGTATATCTAGGACAAATAACACCGTATACCTATTTTTGGGATGAAAACTTATGTATAGGTAGTTAAATGATGATTTATTTTTCAAAAACTTGAAATATAAAAAAAAATCGCACTAAACATTTAGTTCCAAATGAGTATCTTAGGTGTTACTGACAAAAAAAGTAATAAATATATATTGCTCAAGTTTTATTAGCATCATAATTAAATAATGAGGTTGCATTTATGAGAAAAGAAGACAATTAACGAAATTTATTTTTATTTTCTGAAACAGAGGACAAAAGCTGGTTCGAAGAGAGAGAAACAATTTATAAATATAGTACAACGCCCAACTATTGACAAAAGACAACGCTTCCATTTCAGTCCTCCAATTCCAGAGTTCAAGTAACAGTTTGTTTTTATTTTGATACATACAAACATTAAATATTTATATAGAGACTATAATATAAGTATAGTTATGATTTTTAAAAGAAACAATGCCAGCTTAATAATGTAGTGACACCCAACTCGGTTATTCCATTACCTTAAGATGGTGATTCCGTTACTTTGTTAATATTTTTTTATGTAGAACATGTATTTTTCATATTTCTTAATATTCTTTTGTCTATTCTTCATTAAAAAAGGTTTACAAACATGTAAATAAAAACATACCATTTAAATAAACATCTGAGCAAATATTATCGTCTTTATAAAACATTTTGTAGTACCATGTCTCAAAGCTGGTAATTCCTTTATCACAATTAAAGTTGGTGTGCAACCCACCAAGAAAGAGATTTATATTTATTTCAAGATAATTTTAGTAATTTAATCTATGTACTTAATCGTAGTTCTTATTCTAAACAACACAACTATAAAAACCTAATGAGGCGTGATATATTTAATTGTTTAACTAAATCTTAAAACAGTAGTCAAAAGATAATTCCGTTACCGGTGGAATTAACCATAAGAAATTAATTACGATCTAACATAATCGGGAATAAAAGGGTAACTAAGGGCTTATGCACAATTATTCGCTAAGGTAGAGTATGGAAGATCACTTTAGTTTAAAAATATCTCCATTGCACCCAACCAGTAAGCAAATTGACCCTCCAGAGTTTAGTACGCCAGTAGAGAATAATGGCATTAAGCTATTTTGATAGGTTGTGCAATTAAGTATAAAGGAAACCATATTTAAAATCACCAAATTGTAGAAGAGCTAAAACATTTTAGGTACCTAGTAAAATAGTAATAATAAATTATACAAATTAGTCGCAGAAGTACTCCACCAAATATCGTATATTAAATAATATGCCCTTGTTACAGAAACATTGAGAAAATAAAAACCTCGCTGTCCACCGAAGGGCATAGTATTCAAATTCAATTTTCAAATACCTTCATAAAAAACATATTTATAATCTATGTATATAAATATACATATACAATATATAATATATAGCAATATATATTAGCTTTTAGCTTTAAAAACAATTTGTTATTTATAATAGTTATACAACTTTACAATGACCAGTTTTAGTATTTCAAATAGCTGTATAGATATGATCCAAATTAGAAATTTCCGCTCATGTTAAATATCTTCAAAGTAAGTTTCACGGGAAAATGGTAGTTATCATTTTGTTTGTAATGTTTAGTAGTGCCTAGATACAAAATCTAATTAAAGTCGTTAGCGTGGATTTTGAGAAAATTCACTATATATTTATTCGTTTGTGAACTAACCTTAATTTTAGGGTTAGATATCTAATTCTAGAAAATCCTTAAGTAAGCCTTAAGAAAACCCTCCTTATGTACCAATTTGTACCAGCCCGATCTGTAAAATGGTTTAGGCTATAGGTCGTAATACAGACACACAGACAGAGAGACAACATCGCGAGAACCACTTTTTCAGTTTCAGGTCGTCATGAAACGCCGCCATTTATCAAAATCTCTAGTTCGATTTTTCTTTTTACTATCAAAATACTTCTCTCTCCAAGGGTTCGAGAGAGTAAAGAATAGTATTCTACCAGTATTTAGATCTAGGTTACTATGTGAATATTAAATCGGTGTTCGTTTGTGGTAAAACGTAGTGTAGAAGTTGACATACCCCTCCCTCTCTCCCAAAGAGCTATTATTCATTGTGATGTCACGTGACCTGAAGCGTATTGCGCATGTGTAATATAACTGGGCACGTGAACACCGCGTGCCCTCTAGACTGGATCGATCACAGATGCTCTGCGGGAATAGATGGTACTAACACAAGTTCCAGTAAACAAGAGCTTGTTGGAGCCATTTAGTTTCTTCCACAAAATGTCCTACAAAACGTGTTAGAAGCTGTTTCTAAGTAGACTGTCACGAATTTACAATACGTCATGGATCATATTTAAAGAGAGAATCTAATAATACAAAATTGTCATAATATATTAAATTTATTTAGAATACATCCGTTGATATTAAAAATATCAGAACTTATTGTCGTCCTTGATAGTAAAAATATTAAAACGTATTGTCGTCCTTGATAGTTAAAATAATACAACTGACTGTCGTCCTTAATAGTAAAAATATGAACACGTATTGTTGTCCTTGATAGTTAAAATAATACAACTGACTGTCGTCCTTAATAGTAAAAATATTAAAACGTATTGTCATATTTGATAGTTAAAATAACACAACTTAGTGTCGTCCTTAATAGAAAAAATAATTAGACTTATTCTATGATGTCGGTGTTTGCCTATAGCATTTATTCTATAAAGCCATTAAAATCCCTTATTATAATTTCTGAAATCATCATTAGTTTATTACCACGTTAATCCAATTTAAACTTCAAGTGAGTAGGATAGAATGAAGGAAAGAGGACATAGACATACATTTTAAAATAATTATATGAAGATGTTAGCTATCACAAAACTTCTATCAAATAGGCCTAGTTAAATTCATATTTTGTTAAAATTAAATAAATACTCGTTTTATTAGGCCTGCGTGTGATTGCACTACATTTTGATATTTAGTTTATTTTTTAGTGTTATGTAAAAGCTGTAGTGCTACTTTACTGAACAATATTTCAGTTTTAAAGTTATTTTATAACATTCATTTAAATAACTTGTTATTTATGAAAGTAAGTAGGGAATAATAACTATCTATGTGTGATTGCTTATAATAGTGTATTCTATAAACAAAAGGTTATAAAATGCAAAACACGCTAGTTTAAAGTAAAAATATGGTATATACGTAATTTTATAAACATTGTAATATTATCCTGACGTATGTTGTCAGTTTTTTTAAATTTGTTTCAATAATATCTGTAATTAAATTAAATAAAAAATGAAGCTATGCCTTAAATGAACATTAATGTAATATTAGTGATACAATAGGAACGTTATTATTATACCCTATACATAAATAGTTTTTTTAAATATTGATTTACAAAGTATACACGTTTTTAAATATTATGTGACATGGATTGAATAATTAGTTGCTTCAAAATTCTATAAAATATAAAATATGGAAATAAACAAATAGTGTAACTCTTTAGATTTCTTAAATTTTAAATTGTGAGATCAAATATTTCTAAGAAACACTATTTTTTCCACATCACAATGTCGGTATTTGTAATTGGTTCTTACACCATGTGTTTAGTTGTAGGCTCACCATATTCTTATAGTCAAAGGTTACATATCCGAAATCAGGTACTTGACTGATAATTAATTATTATTGAACCACATTTCAATGACGTCAGACAGTATCCTTCCAAAGAGCTAAAGGAGATATTGGATTCTGAAGTGAAATACAAGAGAGAAGAAATATCATTTTTCTAGGGAGTGTCCACTAGGAAGATAACGTAATTAATGTCGATTTTGTATATAGTTAATGAAATTTTTTATACCAACATATAATTAATAGTGGCGTTCAAATATTTCTCAAGAACAACCTTTTCGTCAATAACCAACAGATTTGAATGCTTTTCTCAGAACCACCATCTCATTTCATTTCAAGAAACGTCCATTGTTCTTCGATACTATTTGAATGTACCAAAAACAATCTGCTATTTGAACTGTATTGACAAGTTAGAGGTGGTGTTACAATATAAAACTAACAATAGTGCATCTTGTTTGTAAATATTAAAATAAATAATAGTTAATTTTTATTCTAAGTGGCATATAAAATGATTTTTTTTTTAATTTAGAAAACACCAAACGTTATTAAAATCTCTATACGTAGACATAGACCATTTAGGCGAGTCCATGGTGCCCGCTCGCGAACAGGCTATACCAACCAAGCGACCGACGTCTGTCGGAGAAAATAGTGCTAGCTTCTGAATATAGAGGGTGTCATGTGGTAAGCGTAACAAACCCTCCGGTCGTTAATATTAGTTTTCTAGACCAGAGATGCTACCTTTCTATCCAAGTAGCTCCTCATTTGTCCTCAAGAGGCTGAGGTGACACCGGGGATTGAACCCTAAACATCTGGATTCGTAGCCAGGAACTCTGACCACTAGACCACAGGCGTGGTCATAAGTATTCTTATAAATAACAAAAAAAAGATTATCTATAAAAAACAAAAGTTTACCGAAATCAAAAATTAAAAAAAACCTATAAAAAATCTCCCAGACCAGTACTGTCCAAACGATAAAATTGTTTAAAAAGTTTAAAGCAATTCTCTTAGGTAAACGCATATTGAATAATAATAATAATAACATTAATAATAATATCGCCTTTATTTGGGCGAAGATTAGGCCAGCGCCTTTTCTTACACCTAGTCCATTTAATAATAATGAACATACATTTAATAATTATGTACTAAAATTTAGTTTAGAGTTTCTGTACAGAAATAATAATAATAATCTAAATATATTCCTTATATAAATGATTTCACATTTATGAACATATTAAAATAAAATAAATTAGTAAATTAGAATTAATTAAGGAAAGATAGAGAGAAAGAATAAAAAAGAATCATTATGGCACACAATCATTCCACACACACACACATACATAACGTCATTATACGCATAACATATTCTAGTTTAAATAAGGTTAGAGTTATCATGTTAAGACAACATAAAAAAGTGAAAGAAAACATGTAAATATGTTTGTTCATTATTGTCCAAACCCCTCTATCTAATCAAATAACTTTTGCTGAATATAGAAAACTATACGAATAAATGTAGCATCATATAAAAAACACCAAAGAAACATTCTTCTATCCAAGGAACATAAGTCAATCTATAAACTGCTCTCTTTTTAACAACACAACATTCAAATTGTACACATTGCAAACAGTCAGACTATAACATGACTTAAGTTATTTTCAAAATGTCAATCTATAACTCTGAAAAATAGGTTTGAAATTTTAATACAAAATGAATTTTAAGTCTCAAATAATTTTAGTTCAAGTCATGTATGTCAATATTGTACCACACCATAATATTTCGTAATGTTGCATTTTTTCTTTAATGATCAGTTCCCACACAATCAACAGTTTCATACATTGATAAGGAATTGTGTAGATCAATATCTCCTTTTAACAAGTTTCAAATTATCAGAAGCACTAGCCGTGGATATGATAGATCTAAATGTGACACAAGCTTAGTTGGTTTTACAATTAAAACAACTTTAACCAAAGGCATAAAGTTTCAACGAAAACAAAATTGGTTTCACAATATTTCTCTAAAGTTACGTCCCCACTGGGCAAACAATGGGCAGATATTTTAGCAGAACATGTTTGTCGAGCATAAATACTCTCAAACATTACTTGTTTGTCCAAATAAATGTTTGATGAGCTATTATTCAAGCTTAAAAGCAGTGTTTATAACAAACATTATATATTCACGAAATATAGTCTCCAAATCGTCTCGTGTAATTGTTGTATTCGTGATGGGTGATGGTGCAGCGCGCCATCGTCTAGCTTGCATTGCTGCCGCTTAAGTAGTGATTAGCAAGCCACATCCCCGTAGGTGGTGACAGAGACCATTGATTAAATGACGATATGCATATAGTGGGGATGATTTACAGGTCGACTTGAAGGCTAATTGCCAATTTACAAATTTTACAAGAATGTCAAATGCAGATTTTGAGTTACTAGTGTCAATAATAGGTCCAGTCCTTTATCCCAGCTTAGCCTCCCTTCATTATTTTGTATGCTTCCACCATTGTTTCTGCCTTTATCTGTTTTTTGGACACTTATAAGAGAACTGTGATGATGGAATACTGCACAGTAAGCTTTTGTTAGAAGAAGATAATGGCCCTGGGGGTAATCAATAGTTCATAATCATCTCCAATGTTATCAGTTTGTGATTATTAGTAATGGTAAACGTATGGTGCTGGTGCTTTTTTTGAGGCACGCATGCACGTGTAGGGTAGCCATTTTGAATTTTGGTGGCCAGTTTGAGTTTTGGACATGTTTCCAGTATGTTCAAACTCGATCTGAAAACTATATACAGGTCCTGACCAACTGAAAATTTAAGATAACAACAATCATGTTTAGGCTGGATTTCTGATGACCATCTGGATTTAAGGTCGATAGGTCCTAACAGGTTTAGATATGTTCGAGTATGTCTGGAATAATCAGGCATGATCAGAAATGATAGATCATTAAGATCGTTTATGATCAGTTATGATTAATTATGATCGGTTATGATCAATAATAGTCAGGCATCATGATTGGACTTGTGATTGGACTACCTCTTCCTGAACGAAAACGAAGCTTTCAAATAAGAGCCAAACACAAGGCGATGTCAAGCGTCTTATACAATTCCAGCCACACTTGAAATCTGAATTCCCCTCCAAGTTCTGCCAATAATACTCTAAATCTACTGATCACTTTTATATTGCTACACAATTTACATTTGAGATCGCACAGTGGATGAGGGCCAATTTGCAGTAGACTATACATTATTTTGGAGATGTTCGTAATGCAATTCTATTCATTTATAGAATAACTGGCTGTGACATTACTTTAGTTTTGTACCGTTTAGAAAAAAATAAATCACAAAAACTGCCTCAGAATAATAGTTGCCTATATCAAATATTTAAAATGTTTAATATCCTAGATGGCAAGCAAAAAGTATTTACTGACGTTGGAGCGTTGTTTATCCAATATGTACGGATAACAAAAACAGCCCAACCTTGAAATGAACAGTACTTTTCTTATATTCATTAATCTTCTAGGCTATCCTTAAAATCAATAATTTTCAACCCTGCCACTTTTCCTTCAAATTCTGTATGTGCTCGACAAAAGTATTAAAATTTGTACCAAAAAGTTCAATGATGGGTAAAAATTAACACACCAAATAACAAAGTGGGTCTGGATAATCCACATTGAAATGTTGATTCAAATACCATCTGTTTCAGATTATGCTCCCAATGATTTGTAGAATCTTACCTCATCTACACTGAAAGATTCACTACAAGAAAACATGTTCCGGTATAAAAAATATTGGATTCAATTTTTCTACAATAATTGGACACGTATATAATATATGAATACTCCAGAATAAGTTGTGAACTTTATACCTATTGAAAATTATACTTGGTATCTGTGTTTGCATTTATTATTTTAGTGGCACTTAAAGTAAAACTTATTTAGGATTTTACACTACTTTTATCTTGGGCCCAATGCCGATATTTTCTAAAAACACTCGGGTATATGTTTTAATAAATCTCACATAATATTTGTACGTTATTCCAGGTCTAAATTATCACTTCTAAAATAAATTAACAATATTAATGTGACCCTCATCAGTGGCTCCATGGTCTAAGAAGTTACTCTCGCTATAGACTGGCCTGATGATAATGATGATATCGGGGGTCAAGTTCAGGTCGAGTGTATTGAGGATGCTTTTCTCTGAATGGTTTTCCATTTCCCCTACACATAAATTTGGGTACACTTTCTATAAATTCAACCAAACTCATCCCTAACATATTAGCGAAATTTGTACATATGCTGATAATCCTAACGGGAAGTAATAAGCGGTGTTAAATACATATTTATATTCATTCAATTATAACTCTAGACGGAATATAATTGAAATGCGTTTAAAAATATATTTTTTGGTCCATCTAAGAATGGCGTACACCATCACCTTATGGATGACGTATATTTCAACAGTGGTGACGTTATTCTTAAGTTTATCCTTGACGGATACGGTCCAGGCCCGCTTTGAATACATGTCAATTATGTTAAGAAGTTACTTGTAAACTCAGTTTGATTCAACCGTGGTAGTTTATTCAGTTCTCATACAACAGCGCGCATCCTAGAATAATGGCATCTTTATTGATGATTAAGCTCGTGCATGATACCCCCCTCTCAAACGTGTTTATGGAAATGTTGCCACAAGGGCAGACCTTTATAGAATGACTCAGACACTGCGTATTTACTTTAATATCAAATAAGTATCGTTTCAATTCGCAGAATACCTTCTCTGGTGTAGGTGGGCAGGAGCTGCAGTAGATCCATAAATTTGTTAGGATCATATTATTACGTGTAATTGATACCTCTTCTTCGTTTCATTTTGAATAAACCTTTTCCCTCATACTTCTATTTGTGAAACAACAGTTTGATAATACGTAAATATTTTGTTCCAATGCGTGATCTGAAATAGACGTAAAGTGAGTTCCTAAAACGTTGAGGGCTGATTTATTCCAGCACGGTCTTGTAGATAATATCAGGATACTTTATAACCACCAGGATACATTTATAAAATAATTATTTTATGTCCACACGTATAAAAAACTGTAGCCTGATAGTAATGTGAATATTGGTACCCTTGTTTTAATCATACCTCATGTACATGTCTTAGGAGTTCAGTCCCGTATCCATTGTAAGTAATACGGTTTAAGTCCTGTTGGGCAAAATGTGACTCTATTATTATTATTATTATTATTATTATTATTATTAGCGCATCTTACTACCCGTTCGGGTTATACGCACTTACGCTAATGTGTAATGGTAGGGTGATTGTGAGATGAAATGGAGGACCTACAGTTTAACGTGGAATCCAAACCACGGTGGAGGCCTGGCATTCCTCACATTCACAAGATGTCTTGTCAGAGGTGAAGGAAGGGTTTGGTAATCAGATAAATTTATGCCGATACCGGAGATTGAACCCCGGCCGCCAGCATAGAAGTCTGACACCTTACCCCTAGACCTTCAGGTCACCGTGACTCAAGTAGATGATTGTTATAGTTCCTCGTATAAAGCAAATAATTCCGGAGGCTGTCAATAATCGATTTTAGCATATGCTATTTAGAAAAGGTTTTGATAGTGAAATATGAACCCCATATTAAAAATTGTGTAATCATATCATCACTTTCATCAACCCTTTTATCGAAGGATATTAGATTAAAATAAAAGTAAACACTAGTCAGGAGCTACAAATGATGGCTGTTTATAATAGAATAGTATTTATTTTTCACAAAAAATCCAATATTAAGAGTAACTTAAGATATTAGTATTATTTATGCTCTAAGGAAAAGTGCGTACTAAAAAGTTTCCCTTTGATCTTGCCTTAAAAGTGGATTAAATATAAATATAATTTGAATGAAGAAATAGGATATTTTCCCTTACTGTCACACAATACATAATGTTTCATTATCATACTGAGATCTTTAATGTAATAGTTTCATAATCAAAGTTAAAATTAAAAGTATATAATACTTGAAATTTCCTTGCATACACACACACACACACACACATATACAT
>CABEEJ010001096.1:70728-106069 GCA_901482245.1 Timema douglasi | reverse complement strand
GTGACACAAACTGTGCATGGAATAAAACAAAATAATTGGTGATTTTAGAAATATTAATCAATCACTAAATTATGTAAGTTATAGATGTATATACATAAATATATATTTAAATAATAATTGTAATTCTAACTCAGATAAATAGAATAATAACAAAGGTAAATTTATTATTTACGAAGTTTTCTCTTGGGTTGTGGCCTGCAAATGAGTATGACGTTTGGTCTTCCTTATAATAGCTTTGAATCAGAATTTATTCTACACGATACTAAGTAAATAATATGGCCAACTATATAATTTCCCCCCAACCAAACACACCGATAGTTACTATACACTTTCATAAAATTGATTATTGAAACGTTAAAGTTTTTTTTATATAGGTTGCTTGAAGATGAATTGAGCCTGCTTGTTAAAATTATTTTATTTTTCTCGTCAAAAACCGGGACGAGAAACTATGCTCCTAAATATTACTTATAAATTTTGACACAGCAGCCCTCCTCTTCCAACGCTACGCTTGTTGATGCACTCGTCAAGCTACTACTGTACGCAACGAAACAAACGGCTTCTCTTGGAGGATCATCAAACAAACGTCAATATTCTTGTAAAATTAAACTAAACTTACGTAAATTGGTGATAAAATCTTTATTTTGTAAAATAATGCCATAGTTATATCTAGAAACAATAAATATTGTACCAAACCCTTCCTTCACCTCTGACAAGACATCTTGTGAATGTGAGGAATGCCAGGCCTCCACCGTGGTTCGGATTCCACGTTAAACTGTAGGTCCTCCATTTCATCTCACAATCACCCTACCATTACACATTAGTGTAAGTGCGTATAACCCGAACGGGTAGTAAGATGCGGTGCTAATAATAATAATAATAATAATAAATATTGCTAAATACAACCTAAAATAATATGTTAACAGTATTAAACGTACGATTATCCACCAATCATAACATTAAACTGCGTTGATACACGCCTAGGGAAACGCTGCTTCCCTTCCCCCAATGAGGGCAGGACATACCCAAAATAAACGATTGACGAAATAACGCGCGAGTGAGATCAGCTGGCTGGCCGGTCAGTCTGAGAAAGAACTGCTTGCTCAAATAAAGAACAGCTGCCACCTCAACTCAGTATACTTGTTGGAGAGGTTTCTAATTACAATAATTTGTTTTAACTTTATTTTCCTCTTATTTTCTTTATTCCCTTTTACTTGCTCCCATTGAATAAACGCCTATGACCTCATTTAAATTGGGGATATAGGGAACGCGATTAAAGGCGCACCGGTTTTTGTAGTGCTTATAGAAAAATATTTTGGACAAAATAAATCAAATATTACTTCAGTAAAAATATAGAGCTTAATTTTCTTCATATGGTGACCTCAAAAGTAGGTTCTTGAATATATTTCAAGGGAAAGTGTCTTGGAATTGAATGACAACCATTTAACTTCACTTAAAAGTTTGTCATTTAATGCTGCTATTCTCATGACAGATATTCAAGAACTACGTGAAGAAAATTAAACTTTATGTTTGTATGTAGGCAATATTTTATTTATTTTGCCCAAAAAAGGTTTTTCTATAAAAATTACAAAAATATTGGCTTTTTCCCGCATGTTTTACATCCCCACCTTAAAGGCGCTTCCAATTATATAAAATTGTAGTTTAATTGATTGATTCTTGATTGTAATAATTATATTGACCTCTAGTTGAAGAATGCATAATTTCTTTAAGTTATCAATGGTATATTGTAGCACAGGATCTTACTACCCGTTCGGATTATACGCCTATGTACTAATTACTCTAATATGTTAGGGATTAGGAAGGTTTAATTTAGAGGAAGCGCACCCCCATTTTCGTAAAAAAAAGAGTGAAACAACATTTAGGAAAAATCCCTCTCAGTGCACCCGACTGAGATAGAGCCCCGATCTCTCGGTCTTCGAGAGTCTAGTCTAACACGAGAGTAACGCGTTAGACGATGTGGCCACCAAAGCAGAACATAATATTTTAATTGAAAGTAATTATCCTTACTTTAGACTTCTTTGAATGAAGCACAATTGACCATATGTATTTCAAGTTCCCATTTAAAGAATAAACAGACTAACCAGTGATATTAGAAACCGCCACGTGCTTTTCACGTGCATACTTGCTATTCTGCTAATCATTACTGACCCATTATCACACTGAAATGAAAACAATATTTCTCACGAACACACTGGTAAACAGATGACTAAGCTCATTCCGTTGTCAACTAACATGAGCGGGGACGATGATTAATGTTTCCCATATAAAGAGTCTCCAAAGTTTTGATATAGGCCCTATTTAAAGTCCCCTTCATACTTACTGCTATTTATTCAAAATTACATAAATATATTATTTTTCTGCTAGAAAAGTTAAAAGTACCTCCATCTAAACATAAGAGAAATGCCATTTATTAAGTTCCAGCTCTTCATAATGAAACTCATAGAAGGACAAACGTCCAGGATGTTTAACGTGGCAGGTTTAAATAGAAATGATGTAATATAAACATTAATATGGCCAAATTTTAGTAACATATTTATGGATAGCTATATTTTTCAGGATTCAAACATCACATTCAGTAAAATGAAGGAGGCAAAGTGCTCTCTTATATTAATTATCATCTCAACTAAGACATACGCCAGGGAGGAAGGGTTGGAGGTCCCCTCTTTCCCTCGATGAAAATAGACAACAAAAAAAACCTTCCTTATCTATGTTTTAAACAAAACACGAAAATACTATTTAGATGGTTGTCACCATTCTAATGTTTAGGTACATTTTAGAAATGTTTTAGGATTGTGTTCATTAGTCAAGACTGGGGTACTTTTCACACTGGGACACAAGTGATGGACGCTAGTATCTGTGGGGAACACTGATAGGACACTAGTGTCAACAAAATAGGTAGCAGTTTTTACTTGCGTATTGTATTAAATTGACTCGAGCGATGAGGAACTATTGTTTTTAGCGCTTCTAACTAAACATACGATTGATGAAGAGATTAAGGAAATAACGCAAACATGCACATCTTCTGCTACGTGATCGGATGGATAAAGACTTGTTCTAAACACTACTTGGTGATTTGAATCATCCCTAGTTATAATATGACTTTTCACATCACATACAATTTTCTCTATTTATTAAATCTAAACTCATGTTTGTAAATATAAAATCCTCATTATGCTGAACTTCAAATTAACAACTAACTGATAGCTGGTAGTCGTCAGAACTACACACGTTATCCGACACTCTTGTCCTAGTGTGGAAACTCCTATTGAAACCAATGCATCTCAAGCGGTGAAACAAATTGTGACAGCCACGGAAACAGTTACCAACGACCAGTGGCGTATGCAGGATTAAAGTTTAGGGGGGGGGGGGCCTCAATATCTGAAAGCCTATTTTTGAAAATATGTAAAGAAACTGTATTTCTCAATTCTCAGCAATAGTCATAGTTTTAGATTATTCATAATAATTATTAACCACTAACCAGTGATGTAGCTTGTAAGAGGAATACTTCATACTTTATAGGCATTTAGTTTGGTCATTACGTTAGGTAGTATAAAGATAAAATAAAATATGGAAGCTTACACAATTTAGAACTATATTTAGTAATTCTTAACACATGGTAGCAATGTACGATTTCTACACCTATTCTTTAACTTTATAATTATAAATAGTTAAATAGTATTTAGCATAATAGTAATTTTAAATAAAATTAATACAAATGAAAGAAATAGTGTTTAAATATTGATGATATTATACAAATGAAATAAATTGTGTTTAAATATTGATATTATTATCAACAATGGCATAAAAAATCTTGGGAAACCATAGTGTCAAAAAGATACAAAATAAACCAAATAAGGTGAATAAAAACTATTAGCACAAGCCACAAAGTCACAAACCCTTAAGTGAAATAGTATCTTCTATTGATTTGATTGTAGTGATTGATAATTTTTGAGATATTCACTTTTATGTATCTATGTACAGTCATTATAGCTAAAGACGTTAACCTGCCTTTCCCTGTGCTTTTGCGCAGGTAATTCTTCAGTCTCTTCAAAGTCGAGAATGATCTCTAAACGGATGATGTGGTCACTGGTATTATTGCCAAAATTGTTAATAGATTTGTCAGATTGGGAAACATTTCTCGATCTAAAAATTTTAATGTGTCGACAACATTTTTTGGCTTTGGAGAGTTTGTATCTTTCCAATGTGATGTCCAAAGGCTCCATTCCACTTCCAATATATTTCTGCTGGTGTGCTGCATATCATCCTTGTAAAACTCCAAAGCCGGTAACAAGTTGCTAAACTTTTTGTTGGCAGCAATTACTGGGATTAAACAGTCAAGTCCTCTTAATAGGTCCCTATGGATTGAAAATCTCCCTTTCAATGAAGCTAATATCTCGTCCAAATAAGGATAAAACATAATCCGGCGGTAGTATTCTTCTGGGGTTTCGGCTTCAACATTTGCTCTGTACCTCTGAGTGCCTACTGTTCTTGGTCCTTTTATAGGAACTTCTAATTTATGAGATATGTCTCCAGATTTTGGAAACAGTTTTTTAAATTCTTCTCTTCCACTTTTCCTCACGTCGGCAAAAACCTTTTCTTTCATACCAATTTTAACCAAAGCTGAACTTATATCTACAGATTATTTTTGTAGATAATTTGATGTTATGTATGTCATGGATAGCATTTTTGACATAACAGCAAGAGGGATGAGAGATTCAAACCTACACAAACATGTGTGAAGAGAAGTAGCTTTGCCATTTGTATCTGCTTCATTGCTCACTATAGTTTCCAATGCTTCAATGATACAATCGAAACATTCATGGAATACTGAAACAGCATCATGTCTCTCCACCCATCTTGTTTCACAGTATTTGTGGAGGACAGTATTGCCCTTTCCTGCTGCCACTAAAATATATCACCTCCCCCCCCCCCTGGATACGCCCCTGCCAACGACGCGACGGGTTTGAACAACACAGTGTAGTTATCAACAAATGCGATAGTGAGCGCTCTTTGGATGATACCAACCAATTTACGATACAGGTTTTGTTGATAAGTTGTTATTATTATTGTTGTTGAATATTCCACGATTTGCAATTTTCACTAAGAAATACTCTTTGTTGCTAGGTACAGTTTACTGTTTATTTACTCCGCTATTTCCCCTACCTCTACTCTGCGTGCCTGCAGATTTCTCGTAATTCGTTACCCCCTACCCTCATACACATTCCAAAAGCCAACCCTGTCGCACCTGCAGGGCTATTGTGAGAGTGCATCGGTAAAAGTGTTGGTATCTACCCTTTCCGATAAATTATCGGTAGAGAAACCAAATTAGCGATTGTGTCAGTATTATTTATTATTATTATTATTATTATTATTAGCACCGCGTCTTACTACCCGTTCGGGTTATACGCACTTACGCTAATGTGTAATGGTAGACTAGACTAGACTATTAGACTAGACTGCCGAGGACTGGGAGATCAGTGTTCGTTTCCAGTCTGGTGCACTGAGGATGGTTTTTCCTGAATGGTTTCCCACTCTTTATCTTCACGCAAATGTGAGTGCACTTCATATACATTACACCTACCTCATCCCTAGCCGATTGGCGTAACTAGTACACATGCGTATAGCACGAGAGTGTAGTAAGGAACAGTGCTAAAAAAAAGTTTTCCAATATAAAATAATAAAATTAATACAAATTAGTCACCACGAATGGTTCGTAGCATGCTCTCGGGCCCGTCCCAATTAGTCGAATCTATTCTATTACAGGCTCGGCTCGCCTAATGTATACGGGGCTTTATGTAACAGATTCACCTATTTGGGACGGGCCTGCGAGCGCACTGTGAGCACGATACGAGCAAGCTACTAACCATTCGCAGTGATCCGCCGGCTGTAAGTTTTTCCAACGAACAAAAAGGGATTCGTCAGTCTAGTTGGGACGTGTTTGTTGCGTGCTCGCAAGCATAGATAACTGGTCTGAGGAATCTGTATTTCAGTTGATAGAATCTTGTAAAAACCATAGGGTTTTATGGGACCCCACGGAGGCAAGGATAACAACTATTATAAAAATAATCTGAAGGAAGATGCCTGGAAGGACATCACCACACTAGCAGGACAAGCAGAAGATGTTTGCAAACGAAAAATAATAAATTTGTTGTCCTATTTTACTCAGAAAATTCTCTAGTCTGTGGGAGACATCCTGGTAAAGTTTTTGTACTTTCCACTAATGTGATGGAACTTGAAATCTCACAGTAGTTCTGAACTGTTCCGTTTTTTATACAATCATACACCACCATCACCGAGGCTTTAGTTTTATTAATAGTTTGGCCATATTAGCATAGCACCACTACACAAAATAAAGGCTAAGGTTCCTACGTCATCTGACATTTAGTAGAATTAAGATAGATAATTAAATAATTGAAATATAGTGCACCCACGTAAATATTGAATTGAACTAAGATCATTATTACGTCGCTTGATCGTGGCGTGCTCGTTTCACCAATGGTTCGGAGGATGCTTGCAGAGTGTTCGTTCCACATCCAAACTGACGAGCATTACATATTACATTATAGGCTTGGATCGCCTAATGTACACGCACCTTTAGACCATTCGACCACTAAAGAGGGAATCAACCCTTAATTATTTTTTTCCCATACTTAGCACCCATACTTTATACAAACGAATGGTAGTACAGTTTCACGTCAACTTTGGTTTGTAAAATACATTATAAACAATAATTAATATATGGCTTATTAAAAAGTACATAGTTCATTAATAAATTAAACACACATTAGTTTGGGCTTGTTTTGTTTAGTGATGACTGGTGTGGGACTGTCTTGTGTGTCATCCGGATCGAGGTAACAGATGGGAATGGCTTAACCGACTCTTGGCTCCACCCCTCTAAGGTTCAGTATTCCGTCCAGAGATAGCCCTAGTAGAAAGGGGCAATATTTTGGCGTTACAGCCTCTAAGTAGATATCAAATTACTCGATAATTAACTTTGGATTATAAATATTTGTATAGTAAATTGGTCTTAAATAATTTAAAAGTAATAACTCCTTTTATAAAAGGTCAAAACGCTGCGTTATTATATTTTTTAGACTGTATCAAAAATAGTCAATTTTTAGCATATTTTCACAAATAATAAATAATAAAGTAAATAAAAAACAAAAAAATAGAAGCAGGTCTTACTTTTACATCCTTCCTTTACAAAAAAAAAAACAAGTTTCTTGTTCCTGCATAGTATTTACGAAGCTGTATAGGTTACGTAAGTTGGTCATGCAAACCAACAAATACGTCTCTCTGAAATGGGTTCTCAACACAGGAAGCTGTGGCACAGTTGCGGTAGCAGACGAGAGTAAAGGTGGCTGCTTTAATCCTGTTGGTGGCAATTGAGGCCTCAGAGATATAGACTTGGGAAATATCTGCGTCATTGATGTAACATCATGCTGCATCGCTAGTTGTAGTGGTGGATATTGTGTTTGAGGTGGTGGTCATTGTTACTATACTCTTGACTGCCTTGCGATTTAATATATGTATCATTCTCGCTTAGTCTAACTTCAGCCAGCCAGTTCCAAGTATTCATAATTATGTATCTAAAGCTACCGGTACTGATCTTTCAATATTATAAATGGTTGAACTAATAGGCTTATTTGTGAATGACAATTAGTAATTTAAACTTTATGTGCATAAAAAGAATAAAACAAACAATTAAATTAGTCGTAATTTACAAAAAGTAGAGTAAAAAAATTCAATTATTCGAAAACTTGAATAATTTTATTAATAAATATCCTTTGGTAGAACATTATTTTGAATAACCTACGTTAATAAGAAATCACAATTAATTATGGACCAAATAACCAGTGTTCAAAAATTTCCAAAGTTTTTTACGGTGTTCCTATAGGATGGGCCTACTACATACATGACAAATTTCAAAATATTGATTATTTTGATAGTATTTCTAATCTGAAAATATTTCTTTTTTTCCTAAGTGACATAACTAAATCTCAATCGAGTACACTTGGTTCACATAAAATATACAGGTTTTATTTATCCCCCCTCATCAATACTGTTGTTGTGTTTAATTAAAACTTTAATTAATTATCTTTATCTTTAAGATGAAGTATAGTATAACTAGTTTGGCCAAAATCTGTTAGTAGACCCCTATTTTTTTTTATATTGGTTGTTTGATTGTGAAACCTGTAAGATATATTTTAAAGTGTGTTAATCCAGGTGTGGCATAATTAGTTAACTTATGCCAAATTCTTAAGTGAAGTGAAGTGTTTTGTGCTAATTTTATAAAGTGGAATGGGCACATTTAAAAAAAAAATATTGGTCAAAATTTTTAAAACGACATGAATGCAATGATTCCTTGGGGTTGAATAGGTATGAGTTTATTAAAAATTTGAATTAAACTTGTAGATTATTTATATACTTCCAAGATTGTAACACACGTATTGAACGAAAAAACAAAACATTTTCTTAAAAAAGAGTTCAGTGGTGCGAAGTAAAAACCTCTTTAATATATCATTGAGAATTGATTTTACTAAGAATGAACAAGGTCGGGTTTTATTAGTGGTCTGATCGGGACCCCTCTTGGTCTGGCAACATTATAGCCTACAGAGACAAATAACTTGTTTTATATTGGTTATATTGATTAACTTTAGCCTTTGAAAAACGATGTGTAGAACCAAATTTGAACAATGTTTAAATCCGATGAAATAAAACATATATATATATATATATTGTTACATATCTTCATTATAATTATTTTTATTCATTTTAAACTGGTTATCTGCTGTATTATATAAAATAGGAACATTTCTTAGGAAATATTTAGAATAATAGTAGATTGTGTTTAATATGCGATTAAAAGTAAACTCGTACACGTGCGCACTCAATTTAACAATCAGAGTAATCAATTTTCAAAGTAGCCATTGTGCTTTATATTGCGTTATTAGTTACTCAAGCAGATAAAGAGAGAACAAACTACACGGCTGCTGCTTAGGCGCTTTATCGAAATGGGGGGAGGGCTTTAATGGTCACCACATCATCCCTTTGCTGCGTAGGCGCTTTATGGTAAGGAGGAGGCGGGGTTTGATGGTCACCATCATCATCCCTTCTTCTTCCTCCTCAACTACACCAGTGAAGAAACTCTTGCTTTTAAAACTAAAACTGGAAGTGCAGAGGATTATTGGAAAGATTTTCTTCCCCCCTGGAACCAAATTCCCCCCTTGGATTTATTTAAAATCCTCTAATATTAACAAATATAAAGTTGAAATATGGTTTTAAATAAAACTCTAGATTACTTCTAATTGCATTTAATTTTCAGAAATTTGCCAGAGAATACCATTTAAAAAAGCTTCTATAGGCATATGACTGCCAAAACTAATCAGGCAAGGAGCACACTCAATAGCTTCTAATTTCAAAGATTTCTAGGGAGGAACACTCCAAATAGCTTATAGATATATTTGATATGGAAGCATTTTCACGCAAGGACCACTCCAAATAGTTTCTAAAAGTGTTCGATTTTCAAATATTGGTCGGTAGAGGTAGCTACCATTCTGTCACCCTGCCTCAGAAACTTAGGGTCCAAAATAGACGAGAAGTACGAGAAAACGATGTACGGTTTGAAACAGAATAGAGTGGAGGAGAAGAGCTGTAGTCACGCGAGCTCCCCCGGGCCTGATCGCGTAGAAGTAAAAGTAAAAAAAAAAGTCCAATTCAAATATATTTTCGAGGTATCTAATTTTCTAAAAAAAAAATTCAGAAGAGGACCCGTTCCAAATAGTTTCTAATAAGATCGAATTGTTCTTAGGGACATCCAATTTTCAAAGATTCGGGGAGGGGCCCGAGAGGACCTAAGGTGGGTGGAATACAAGTCCCTAATTTTTTTTTTATTATTTTTTTTTTCTGCCCTCAACCCTCCTACACAAATAAGGTTACACCACTACTGTCACTAGATGTCAGTCACACTACGATAAGATAACAGAAGTGAGCAAGTGCCGCTACGTTCAGCACACATTTCCTTCGTTCAAAATAATAGTAATGGGGGACATACAACCATTATATTTAGTTTACTTAAAACGAAACCGAGGTGTTGCAATTATTTAAAACACCAATACACCGTGTAAACTTGAGAAATATTATATTTAATATATGCCAAAATTAATATGACCACATACAATTTTACCGCATTAGGTTAATGTTTGGTATTTTAAATTTGATGCCTCTAGTAATCTATTCGTATTTTTATAATTTCAAAGGATTGATTCTACTAAAAAGTATACCAACTGGAAACCAATCAACCCTGTTGTAAAATAGGGGGGGAGGGGCAGGATTTAAATAAGCAGACAAGACTCAATATAAATAATTATTTCATTTCTTGATAAAAAGAGTACAGTCACTTATGTCTTAAATCACCTTAAACATGTTTTATTTTTATGAATCATCAACAGACAAATCGTCAACAATGCGCAATGTCATTTATGAGTCATTCGCAGGGAATTGTGGTGGTTTATCGAGTCACCAAGTAATTTCATTGCTCGGTCATAACATCCTGAATGTTAAGTTAAGTTAGATTATATTTACATGTACTAAATAACAAACCCAACCCATCAATTATCATATTTCTATTATTAATAGTAAAAACTTAACTCTGAAGTTTTTCTTCAAAACCGTATGTTTGACATATTCATTTGTAATATTATTGTGATAGGCTTAATCTTACTAAACAACTCATCAACATAATGGCTTATTGCTTAAACAATATTCGGACATCATAAAATATACCATTTATAGAAATATTATGAGTTGGAACAAATATGCCTAAACAATTAAGAATGTACTTATAAAAGTATAATTATTATTAAAGTCTCACTAAATAAAGGCTGGAGGAGTAGTTTTAACAATTCCTTCGGAAATAAAAATTTCAAATATTTTTTATGTTTCACTATTTTAATGTTAACACTATATTTAATATATAATAATATAATATAATAATATAAATAATAATATAATATATAATATGTATTATATATATAATATAAAGATTTTTAAGAGTATCTTTGAAATTACTTTTTTCTAATTAAAAACAAAGTATAATGTATGTTTGATAACTAAATTGTAATCAATATATAACTAATACCAGTATCACCCATTCTTTATACAGGTATATTGGATCAAAATTATAGGCCTATTGGCCACACAGATAAGTGGTATTGTCAATTATTTTTGGCATTTTAAGCCACCTTGTTTTTTTCTGTTTGTTTTGAAAATGTTGACTTTAAGCCCAGCCCCCTTATTTCAAGATTGTAAAATATAAATAATAATTTTATATACAATTATATATATATAATTATACATATACAATTATTTATATATATATATATATATACAAATATATATACAATTATATATATATAAAGACACCCTTACTATTTTAATAAGGAACCAATGAACAATTTAATAATAAAATTATTACTATTTAGTTTTTTGAATTAAACTCATCTCTTAAACAATCTACCAGTAAATTTTCATGTTTAGAAGAAAACAAGAAAATATGCCATAAACAATTGTATAGATTGAATGAATTCATCTCAAATTTTCTATTGTCAAGTTTTAATATTTAAAAAATAATATTAGTCTTGTACCTACAGTTTGAATTTATAAGTGGATTTTTCTGATTACTTTTGGTATCTCCTTAAATATCCTTCAATAATTTCAATTCTCTCAAAACAACTTTTACTAGCTCTAAACGTTTTTATATCTCACCCACTCCAATTTCTCAAATGACAACTTTTAAATTTCAAATTTTAATGACATTTTGATTATCTAGGGAGGTGTGATTCTGCTAAGTTTTAATTTTCTTCCATACTTATAATTGTATTTTTATTAGTTTGGAAAATGTAATGATACACCCCATCATCAAACTTTAATTTTGAAAATTAAGATGTTCATAACTTTCTGGTAATCTGGAATGGTCATTTAACCTGCCTTTCATATTTCGTCAATACAGCATTTTTAAATTAAGCTTAGATTTTTTCGCTTTGATTTTAGAAACAGTTGTTATAAAAACTTAAGTACATTTATATCCAATGACATAAACCATACAACACTATTATATTTAAAACATATATTATCCGGACTACATCAATGATTTACTAACTAATAAACCAAAATTTTTGCCCTTGGTTATTTTTATTCAATAACACTATAGTATATCCTTTGATGAAGTTACGTGATGAAGTTACTTATGGTATTTTAGTCTTAGTATTAATATTTTCTATTTTGATTGTATGGTAAATATTCAAACTCACCCCCTATCCCCTTCCTCTCCATCAACTACATGGAATGATGCATGGTATATAATTAAATTAAATGTTGTAAAAACCGTCCTTTTTCTGTTTGTCCTATATACATAAAAAATAGTGAATTTAAATAATATCCAATATTAATTAAAGGAAAAAATAAATCTATTAATTCTACGATTTAAAAATTAAAACTAATTAGTAAAACAATTTGGCTTTAAACGTTTGTTTTATAAGTCTACATTTGTAGAATGAGAGAAATAGTGATTTTGTTATTAATCTGATATTAAAGTTTTAAAATATAGGCCTATGTACAAATGTATTTATTTAAGTACAAAACTAAATAACCAAACCTAAACAAGAGGGAGGTTTGTTTATGATAAATGGGTGATGGCCCATTTTGAAGAATAATAACAAATAATAGATAGCACAACCTTGCGATAAGATAACTTTGGTTTATCATATCTATGTAACTGGCGTACAATCGATATCACTGTCGAACCTTGCTTTGGCCTCTCTTTGTGCAGTTGCTAGTTTGGAAAATTTGTATGATAATGAAAATAACATCAAACAGTATAATAAAAGGTTAAAAATAACATAAAATAGCCATATGTCTGTCCGATGCTATGTGTTTTAATTTAAATATTTATCTAAAAATTATTTTGTATATTTTAAATGAACCCGAGACCTTTGTTTGATTTTTCAACATGTATTTAAATAAGTGTGTGTAGATGGCAATTAACAAATGTTAGTTACAATATGGTGTGTATTGTAAATTTATTTTATTACAAATGGAAAATGTATTCATTTAAAGATGTTTTGTGGGGACAGTGGAATAGTTCATAATTTTTTTTTGCTATGATATCTGGAGTTTTTATTAAAACACAAATAAATAATATGTTTATTCAAAAATGTAAATATGACATGAATTTCCAATAAAATAACTTTTAAACTAACTGTGCACATTCATATAAGTGATAAAATAATTAATTTAATAAATATTATCATTGTAGAGATCAACACGTATATAATAAATCTTAATATATGAACAAATTTTAACATGTGAGATTCTATGAATCAGCATTTCAATGGCAATAGCGCACCAACGCTTTGATAAAATTAAACTAGTTTTGAGTAAAACTGTGAATTAATGACAAATCATTATTTGTGTAGTCAAACCTCAATTATTTTTGTACTGACTAGACCCTTCCCCCTTNAACACACATATTAAAGAATCATCATAGACTCTACCATAAAATATGAGTGACTATCGACATTTTTATGAGGAATAAACTAAATTTTCAAAATAAAATATAGCCTATGTTACTCGCTGATAATGTAGCTTTATATTGGTGAAAGAATTTTTAAAATCGGTCCAGTAGTTTTTGAGTTTATCCATTACAAACAAAAAACAAAAAATCAAATCTTTCCTCTTTATAATATTAAGTGTAGATGACTAGGAGGTCGATGTTCAAATACCTATCTTTAGGGTAGATTTAAAATGCTATTTGCAAGTGACTTTTCACTGTGATTTTCCCAGTTTTTTGCCGTAATAATGTGGTTGCTAATGTGACTTGGTTAAACAATCTTCACCATCTCTTCCCTTTTACGTAATATATTTATAATAACATAGGTATAAGACATGATGGTTAAAAATAAGTTAGGATGACTTTCTCTGCTATATAAAAGTGGTTTGGTCTTGAAAATGGTGTATAATCATATACTAAAACAAATAAATTTGATATAACAATCTATAAATATATATTATATATAATATATATATATCTATAAATAGATATATTAATACATGCATTAATTTCTCTCTTATTTTTATTTGTTTTAATACATATAGGAGAGAGATAGTATGAAGGAGGGGAAGAATAAAAAAATATGTAGCTAATAGATGTCAGACCACAATCAAGAGCTGATAGCTTATACAAAGAACCCCCAATGCAGTGCACCCAGCCTGGATTAGAGTACATACATTACGGTAAACTAAAAACAATATATTGAAAATGTTGCGCCTTTGAGATAATAATACAGTAGTCACGACTGAGTAAACATATTTGATTTCTTTAGAACATGTCATTAAGGCAGTTTTTAAGGGATTATATATTGTAATCGTCATCAGACTAAGTGTCCGAGAAATTTAATATTTGTTTCAATACCGATACCAAATCTTAATATTTTAAATTTTATTTAAATTATATTTCATGAATAATTTGGGGTTCGGCCAGACTGACAAGCGTGCGAGCGAGCGCGCAAGCGACTGGGTGGCCACACTGGCGAGCGAGCGAGCGAGCGCGTAATTAGCAGACCCTAGTTCATTAGAGAAGATGTATCTGTCAAAGACACTTGGTACATCTCTGCTCCTCGAAAATTCTTACAACAATTTTTTTTAATGTACTGAAGTGTTTTAAAATCAGATTAGCCGCACCAGTGGCGGAATGGTACGTTGCACTCCATAGCTTTTGACTGGGAGATAAAGGTTCGAAGGCTCAGTGAACTGAAGGTGATTCTTAAAACTTATTTATTGTTGTGGTTTTTTCATACTCTCCAAACTAATGGTGATTATTATTTGTAAAGGCCTACTTTGATTATAATATTGAAGTATTGTAACATATCGGGCTTACATATATTTATGGTCTTACCAATTAAATTAGGCCATTAATAGCAAGTGTGTTAAATCTATCACTGATAGAAAAAAGTCAAATAGCATGCCAAAATTAGAAGTTTCCCAGCACTCAATGAACAAACATACAATAATATTGCCTAGCGCCTGTAAACTAGACTGTACCGGGTCGAGCGCGCGCGCTTGAAAAATAGAAACAGTTCTATCTTTCAAGCGCGCGCGCTCAGTCGCTCGCGCGCTCCAGTGTGGCCACCTCCCATTAGAATCCATGTGTTCTATTTTATATTTTAGTCGCTCGCTCACGCGCTCAGTCTGGCCGCCCCCTAAGTGCGTATAACCCGAACGGGTAGTAAGACGCGGTGCTAATAATAATAATAATAATAATAATTCAGTTGAAAGTATATACATTCCACACGCATTCCTTCCACGTTCATTATAAAGTTGAGTGATTCCTTAATCTATCAACGGAAATATAACGATAGGCCAGAACGCAATGAATATTGGTGAGTTGAACCAATATATATATAGATATATATATGCTAATTGTTTTAGAAAAATCTCGTCTGTTTTCTTGAATAATTGCGTTCACTTTTAATAGACATTGGTATATGCACCAACAATAGATGGAGGACCATCTCTATTTTCATTGCAAATACTCGTTAGTCTTTCACTGATCAACTGACAACATGTTTTCATCATATGCTTTAAATTCACGTATTCCCCATACAGTTCCATTAGCTTATTGAGTATGTCTGACAAGGCACGTGCCTACTTGGACCGAAAAACAGCTCGCAGATTTTCCTCAAACCAAGTCTCTAACAAAACAATGTCCATCTTGCTTTCTTATATAATGTTAGAGCGAGACCACTGCGAGCTGCATGTTGTCAGTTCATGTGGCCGCTGCATATGTGTAACAGCTAGCATTACTATTAAAACTATCAGAAAAAGAAGAGTAGATATGTGGATAGCTTTTAATGTATATTTTACTTTAGGTAACACTTTAAGGCCATTTACAGCCACCAGATAAATCATTTATGGAAAACTCTCTTATAAAATTTTAAAGTAATTTATTAAGCTGATTAATGTAAAAGCATTGACGCATAATCCATTATTTAGGTGCAGATAAACTCAGAAAATTGTTCGTGAAGCTCATGAATAATATGATAAACGTATAGCACACCATGTTAATATTTAAAGTGTTATATCCCAATACAAATACTATTACCGTGTTGAAATTTCATTTCAAATGAACCCGCTCAGTGGCGTAGTTAGCTAACACGCTAGTTTCGTGTTGAGCTAGACTGCTGATGACGGACAGATTGAGGTTTTAATCTCGCTCACGTGAGATGGGGTGATTTTCCCTAAATTATTTTCCCCTATCTCTCCACGCAAATGCGGGTTCACTTCCTCTAGATTCAACCTTCTCGATTCCTAACCCAATAGCGTAATCAATACTTAGGCGTATAGCCCGAATGGGTAGTAAGACATATTGCTAAATTATAATAATTTCACAGGACTTCTTAGCACATATTTGCATATTTAAAGATTTAATTTGCTGTAAGTTATATTCGTCTGAACAGAACTCACATATTGTGTAAGTTCAATCGTTTATTCAACACATATAAAAAATCATATTTTGTACCTTCTAAGGTTATTTTACAATCAAGCTTGTCTGAGTCTGAGGGATTCTATAACTTTAGGGCAAAGCATCTAACACTGATGAAAGAGGGTAGGAATTGATGGAGTGGTGTCGAGGAGCTTAGTAAACCATGTATATAGCTCTTATCTTTGTCCATAAATATGGCCAAAAGGAAACTGACTATTATTCCACTTTTTTTGTTGCCAAGGATCTAATGTTTTCTTGTATTATTTCTGAGTTACACTTTTTTTTACTGAAAGCAAGTTGGACCAACATAATGCCAAAATTTAGCTGTTTTTTTCTCTCCATTTGTACTCATATGTACACCTAAACATGAACATTTGTAGTGTAAAACTAGGCATTATAGATTATTTCTCCTACATTAGAACAAATTATTGAAATACAAATACTCAAAGAAATATATGCTTAATTGAAAAATTTGTAACAAGCTTATCTTTTATTTAAGATTTGATAATTTCCACTACAGACATTTTGTCCTTGCACAGTAAAGAATACATCACAAACTCATCTACAAACTCTTTTTCTGAGTCTTACAAATAGATGATGACTAATGCTTGGCCTTTTTGATTTAACTTCATATTTTGATAGATATTTGTCTGCAATATACTTTTAGGTATCATTTAACGTTCTGTATGTCATTTTTGTGACTAGTACGTCCAAATACGATTAAACAAAACCTCATTTATAAATGCATACTTAATTTTAATGCGAACTTAATTTTGGTACCAACAATTCCTCTGGTGTATCATTTCGTTATCATTATGTTTGTGATCAGAATTTGAAGAAAAGTTTATCAACATTTTTTTTTTCAAAAGCTTTATATTATCCTTTTTCTGGAATAACAATTAAAATTCATATGGAAATAACTTATTTTTGCAATTGCGCACATCTTGATTCCAGGTTCTTGGAATTATTTATTTACATTAACATAAATTTTCAGAAGATTTTCCAAATGCCTGTCTTTAATGATATTTATAAGGTAAAAATCCTTTTTATCAAATATTTTTAGACATGAACTACTTTTAGTGTAAATTTTTTACATTTTGATCTATCAACCAGTGCTGCACGGATTTAATTGTGATTTATTACCGACTACCTCTTAGCATTGTAACGTCAGGTCACAAAAATAATGTGTAAAGCTATTGTAAATTGCCGAAAATATTAGCTGAACGGACGTGGTTTCTTCATCAGTAGAGCTAGGACTATTTGGCATCAGTGAAATCTTATTTTCAAATAGTACTGCTAAAATGATTTGGAACATATATATATTATAACTATGAACTTTAATTTTACTCAAAACTTTTCCTCTGTCCAATTGGCATAGCTTCCGCTTGTATTCATAAGATATATTTTCAAGTCAACACCATATGTTATGAGAGCAAAGTGTAAACGTGTAGGTCACTAGTAATTATTTAAAATTTCCTCTTTTATTTTAAATGAGTCACTCATATTTTGTATTTACTAACACTATGAATAAACATACACATATTATCTATTCACTTCCACTATGCCTACACATATACACAAGCTTTTAACAAAAAAAACCAATATCCTTTCTTACCTGTTTAGTTACAAACAAAATACAAAATATGTGCAATTGATTTATGAACTTTAATTCAATGAGCATACCTTATCTAGAGGTTAGAAATACACACATCGTAATAGCTCCAACAATTGAAGTGGTTCATAGCATATTATGGTGGAAGCTTGAGTCAATTTAAATGACATGTTAAAATAATAGAATAAACTTTTAACCCCGTTTTAGCAAATTTTGAAATAAAAGTGCCTAGGTTCTACGAGCACAAAAATTCGGCACTGCCACCACATAATAAAAAGCACAACGTATCCAAATTATGTTTCCATCATTCAATTGTGCTTTGTGCTCATGTTTGCCTGAACATAAACATTTGTGCTCCAAAATTAAGCACTCTAGAAAGTATGCATTGTGGTAGGCCAACTTGAGATCTCCCTATCCGCGAGCATCTAAAAAACTTATGTGCAAGCTGGCCCGCCACATATTAAAATAAATGGTACAACACAACACAATCTGAAAAAATGTATCACAATGTGTATCATAGCTTCGAAGAAAGCTTTCAAAAATATGTTTTCAATTTAAGTCATCGAGTAAGATTTCCTCATAAAAAAAAGACATCAGTTTGTTTATCACGATAATCAATCTTTATAAATAGATTTAAAGCCAAATTGCCCAAATGTTTTTAGAAAATTCAGATTCTTCAATATTAAAATATGCTCAAACTATCCTAAAATTGTTTAAATTTGTAAAAATAAAAACGTGATCTTATTTATATTGAAAGCTTTTCCCAGATACCCATTTTGAACTCAACATTCAAGGTCAATTTAGAAATATTTCAATTTGTCTATAATTTGTCTTAAGTAAACAACACTTAAAACCTTTTAATTAATATATTTTGGTTAAATTGTTATACATTATTATTCATCTTGTAAAATTGTCGGTTACCCGTCGTTTGGCCTAAAGTGTAGGCCAAATGCTTTTAGGCTAAATGACTGTTGCAAAGTTAATTTTTAGGCCAAATGACTTTTTGTAAAATTAATTTTTATACCATTTATTTAAAATGTGTTTATGTTATCTCCAGAAACATTCGTTAAATTTGTAGTGATGATACTAGATGATGAGGTGTGTAATGTTTATTTAGATAGCATATACTACCGTTTCAAAATATATTTGTCTTCTCTCAATCTACTACTTCCCAAGGTATAACAGCACGTCCATTAACCTGTAGTACCTCTTTTGTATGTTGAACTTTTTGCATTGTCAAAGTTTTGTATTAGTTTTTGTACCTTATTGTACAACAAATAAAAAGTTTTGTACCTGTACCCTTTTTTATTAATTAACATATACATTTTAATAATCTAGTTTTATTTTGAATTTTGAACTTTATTCAATGCCAAACCCTTAAATTAGTTTTGTACCATATTTTTACCACAGATAAAGTTTTGAAACCGTAACCGTTTTAAGTAATTAGCATATAAATATGTCCACTCCATGTTAATAATTTTGATTTACTTTGAATTTTGAATTTTTTTTTTAAGTGCCAAATTATATTTTATCTGTCTTTCTGCGTATGTTTAATTATTAATTTTATTAAATGAGTTGATTAACCATTCATTTTTTATAATAATATTATCTTACTCGAGTTTTCCCACGGCTTCAATCACATTTAAGTTGGGTAAATTAACTTAATTCTAGCGAATCATCTAAAGAAGTTTCTCTCAAACTCTATGCACTTGAGCCTCACATGAACATTAAACGTAATTGTTAAGCCTCACTTTCTTAGAATAGAAACAAATTTTAGGTTAAAATACAAATTGAGGCATTTATTATTTCATTGATTTCTTTATTTTCAGATAAGTACTTTGTGGAAGTTTATTAAGAATATTAAAGTTTTGTAAAATATTAATAAAATATCAAATTTGTTTTAACATTTTATGACGGAAGTATTATTCATGAAAAATATGTATAGTACGTGTCATTAGGAATAATGAGTTATTTTTTTCCTATCACAGAGATGGTTCAAGTCAGCTTCTGTTTAAATAACTCACAAAGGAAGGCCTTTTTCAATTCCCAGTCAATTTCTGTAATTCAAATTTTCATACTTGTTGAGAAATTACTTTCATACAAATGTTTGTAGACGCAAAATCAAATTTAATTGTATTGCTTCATAATTCAAACAGAATATTAATTTTTTACAGTCAATCAGAATTTAGCAAGTCGAAGGAAGTGAAAAATTGGTTCACAGATATAATGTTGTTGTGCCTCGCCTGAAATCCCCTCGCGCCTCGCAGTTTGAGAAAGCCTAATCTAAGCTACCAAAATCACAATTTCAGACACGTATGAGGCGAGAACTTTGTACGTCTATGAAGCTATATATTAACTACTACATATAAGAAGGAACCAAGATATATTTTTTAAATATTAGCGCTTTTGCATCAATATTTGCTCGACTACGCGGAGAAATTGTTGAAATGAACACCAAAATAAATAGTTTACATATACCCTCTAATAAACAAAGCTAAATATAAATAGTTTAAAAAAATACCAACATTTAGGGTACAGCTGCAAGCACGATAACAATGTTCATTTTACGTGAAGGCATTGTTGCAAATAACACCAAAAAATAGGTTTAATCTACTTTTTAAAGGTTTTGAAGTTGGAAAATGATTGTAACGCTCTTTGGTGTACAGTGAGAAATTTTCCTTTTTTCTATAAATTTTTGTAGTGGTGTATATTAATTCATTTATTATCTCTGGTAGGTTTATGTAATAATGTATTTTGTTTAGTTTCACATATGATACGAGTGTTAAGTAAATATTTTCTATTTGAGGTAAAAGAGAAAGTATGTGCGGTAGTCTACACCGAACCATTTATTTTGTTTTTACAAATAAGGCAGTATTGCCTATGGCCTTGATACAATATATCAAATATATTACTTTTGCGCTTTTTTCAATTTGGAATTTTAGGGTTATACCTTCTGAACACTAAGTCATAAGCCTGGTCTTTAAATGTAATCTATGAATAGCACACATATTCAGTGCCTTATATTTTAGTTCTACATTGTATGATCTACGTTTTTATTATACATAATTATTTGTTGTCTTAGGGTGTGGGTGCGTTTTCCCCATTTAACCCCCATACTACCACATTCCCCCCTACTCTTCGTACTCACAAGGCATTTGGCGGTTTACTTCCGTGAATTTGGTTCTCTGTTTATTGAATTCTTACTATGGTTTGGTAACTTATACTATTATTTCAATTATCCCAATGATACCCATTTTTTGACTGTCACCGTTAGAACTATACGCATTTGCACTAATTCCAGTTTTTGCTTGGGGAGAGGGGGGGTGGGGGCAAGATTTTTAGGGAAGCCCTTATATACTATATTAAAAGTCCAGAAATCAATTTTGTTCTTAATATTAGAAGTACAGTTCTCACAATTTTTTCTTAGTAGTGCTAATCAACAGTTCTAATCGTAGAGTGAAGAAGAAAAACTTACTTTTTGCTTTAAAATAATCACTGGACGATCAAAATCGATAGAAAGTTGCCTTTGACAAGTAAACCTTTAAATAATAAAGTTGAATGAGGCTTCATTCTATAGAACATTTCCAAGTAAAAAAGTTTTGAATATATTTTAGCGGGATAATTTGCAGCCATCCCTGCAATGATCCACTAGTTAGTATTTAACTACTCTTAATGTTTAATTTTACCTTTAGCTTAACTGCGGGTCATTTGGTTCCCTCTGAACAAAACTTAATTTTTATTGGCGGTGGACGCCTTGTTGTCCTAATTTGATCTGTTGTGTTTCAAGTCGCTTCAACAGCTGGCTAGTTTGGTTAGGAAAAACAGTTGTATTAGGTGTGAACACAGCTTACACACTTTTAGGATACCCCACTAAACAGTCTTAGGCATTCGGTAATAGTTGCCTAACGACTCTTTGTAGCTCATTATGTTGTGTGTTTAGCCGAGAAACTCTTCAGATGTCCTTTTGCAAGTTGAGACAGTCTTCCTTTTTACTAGGGGAACGTCAGCACCAACAAACTAGGGGTTAGCTATTAGGTGTTCATAGCCTAATTAGCCCTTTGCCCAAGTCAATTGTCTCGTGTTCTCCTTGTTTATGAACACTACCAATTTTACTTGTTTGCCAGAAGTGTTCAAGGTAGGCCTCTCAAGGAACTTGTTAATGTCTGTATTTAACATCACGGCTTTCTTAAGATTCCATAAAAGATTGCGGCCACGTTCTAGTGTATACTTTTCTAGCAAGTTTTGATAGGGGGCATCTCCGATTTACACACTTTTAGGATACCCCACTAAACAGTCTTAGGCATTCGGTAATAGTTGCCTAACGACTCTTTGTAGCTCATTATGTTGTGTGTTTAGCCGAGAAACTCTTCAGATGTCCTTTTGCAAGTTGAGACAGTCTTCCTTTTTACTAGGGGAACGTCAGCACCAACAAACTAGGGGTTAGCTATTAGGTGTTCATAGCCTAATTAGCCCTTTGCCCAAGTCAATTGTCTCGTGTTCTCCTTGTTTATGAACACTACCAATTTTACTTGTTTGCCAGAAGTGTTCAAGGTAGGCCTCTCAAGGAACTTGTTAATGTCTGTATTTAACATCACGGCTTTCTTAAGATTCCATAAAAGATTGCGGCCACGTTCTAGTGTATACTTTTCTAGCAAGTTTTGATAGGGGGCATCTCCGAGACGTAATGTTTAATCAATGCAGTCCTAATTGGGACTTAACTTTCCCTAATGTAGAGGATCTTGTTAGTCGCCTCGACCCTCAGCCTTGACGTTCTCGCAGTTGATAGACGAGCTCATAAGGGCAAGAAACAGTATAAAAACTGTCACCTAGTAACCTGGCAGGTTTGCTTTGTTATGAGCCTTTATAACTTTAAAGTTATCCTATTGCTATGCAGGAGCTTCCAGTTTAAAACCTTTAATCTTTGTTATTATGAATTATTCTAGATATGTACTTACGAGTTTGTTATGAGCTTTTATAACTTTAAAGTTTTCCTATTGCTGTGTAGGAGCTGCCAGTTTAAAACCTTTGAGCTTTGTTAGATTCTAAGTTCATCTATTTGTATTAATTCACTACTCAATGTTGACAGTCTGCTTAAGATAATTATATACGTGTTAATGTTGCCCCATAAAGCTCCTTTAATATTAATATGAAACTCAGTGAATCAGACAGCCTGTTGTTTGTGTGTTAATTAACTCTCAAAAGGATAGTATTAGTTAAAAGGGCTATTTATGATTATCTTAGTTAATTGTACATTATAACTTGCTTTTACTTCAATATTATATACATTTATTAATACAATAGATAGAAAATATGTTCATATGGGATTAACATTGTTTTAGTCCAGTAACTTCAAACGAAAATCGGGCGTCACATCAGAAAATTTAAAGTGGGTGGGTTGAATATTGGTTTTCACTTTCATTTTGCCTTTCTAAATAAGTTGTCAAAAGTCCCCATCATTCAATTGTATGCATATATAAATGACTTTAGGCCAAACGACCTTAGGCCAAATGACTTGACTGAAATTAATTTTAGGCCTAATGACTTTAGGTCAACTGCCGCGTCTCCTAAATAGGTACTTTTAAATACTCAATGTACTGACTGTCAGATAAGTTAAACATACATATTCAGACATTCATAAATTAAATTATGATATTTAGATTAACAATAAGAGAAACATCAAGACATGTTTCATGTACCAACAAAATAGTTCCTTTCACAAGTTGTGTTGAAGCACAAAAATAGAACAGTATAATATTTTCAGGCTCCAAGTGATTACTGGAAGGAAAAAAATAAATAAAAACCTATAATGAAAAATAATAAATTGTTTTAAAAAGATAAAAATCAATATAATATTGTAACGGAGAAAAGTTAGTAAAATCCAGGTAAAAGTGTCACGTACACCAAGTTGTTCAAGAATACTAATACATTAAGTATAACTATAAGAATCCTGGGTCAAATTAACAAAATATATGTTACAATTTATATATAACTTGATAAAATAACATTTTCTGGTTAGTGTAACTAAATTGTTACAGTTATAAATGAGTTTTATAGCAATTCATTGCGCCAATAAAAGTAGGCTACAGTCCGTAAATCCCAAGCTGTAGCTGTTGTAAATCCCAAACACTGCCAGACAACCAGCGCTATTTAATTTTTCAACCAACTTCAGAATAATTACATGTAAATTAATAGTACCACTTCAAACAACATTGAACTTACGCCCAAATATCCTATTAACTTGCAAGACTATTAGTGTTACAATGAATAAATGCTCTTAACGCAAACATGCACTGTGCCACAGAATAGATATCTGTATTGTACCTCTCTAGTGATACATCACGTCAAACCAAATTTGTTACCTTTGTTATTGTATCTTTTGTGAATCTTGGTAATGTATTTGTACCTTATAAATGCTGATGAGATACTTTAAAAAATATATATTTACCATTCATAGCGTCGTCGTAAACTCAACTATGCTGCACTCAAAAACCATAATTAGAACTCTAATTTTTACTACCAAAGCTACAATGAAAAATAAATTGTAATTAAATGGCATGACAAAGAATTATTTATTCACAAATGTGAACTGAAATGAGAACTTAGAGACTAAGAGAGGCCTCCTGATACTTAAATCAGGTTGGTGCAGAATTAAAATGGTTTCCATCCAATACATTTGAAAATGCCCACTATGTTTTCAAGAAAACAAACCATCACACTGAGCTTCTGGTCAATTCTCAGTTCTCTTAACAAAGGTGTCGCAGTCACAGCCTAGGTTCAGAGTTGCACTAGCTCCTATCTGATTGTGGGTTATAGCAGTGGCGTAGCGTGGGTTGCCAGCGCCCGGGGCAAGGCAAGTATTGCGCCCCCTAATCCGTGGACCTTTAGCACTCCCTGACTTCCTTCCAATTCATAATTAATCCCATTGGCCCCTAAGCACATGGATTGTACTTTTAAAAAATAATGACTTAATAAAGTAAAATTAATTTAATGCACGTCTACTTAAATTTATTTAAAATCTTCTGGTTTGAATTTGTGCAAATTTTTCAAAAATATTATTGAAATCACTCTCAAATGAAAGTATTGCTAGGCCACTCAGTCTTTCTTGACTCAATGTAGATCTCTGGTACGTTTTGGTCAATTTAAGTTTTGAGAAAAATCTTTCACAACTGGCAGTTGAAAGAGTGAGAGTTAAAAAGATCCTTAATGTCACAAAAAAAAATTAGCCAAACTCTATTGCAGCTTCCACTAGTACACCCACCTAAGAAAATCCAAAGCTGTCTAGTTAGCAATCTGCTCATCAAGCTTGACTTCCTTATACAAGTCAATGTGGAACCGAAGGCGATTTATTTCAACAATCATAACTGCAGCGCTCAACTATGTGTACTTAGCACATATGTGCTGAATTTGTTCATTATTCCAGATTTTCCATTTTTACTGATGGCAATTTAACTGGATAAAATAATCTAGATCGTTCTTTTTTACTCCAACCATGAATTGTAACATCAAGATTAGAAAGATCTTTAATAATCTTTATGTGATGCTTTCCCCCCACACACATGATTGATAATGGGGTTTCTTAACGTTTTCAGCAAATTCTTGAGACGTTAGTGGGAACGACTTAAGCTTTTTCATTGATGTTACATTTTGTATAGAGTTTTTTTTCCACAATTTGAATCTGTCATTGTACATGCTATATTCTTGATACCATAACAGGCACTGATAAACTTTGTAGCTTCATCAAATACATCCAATATGTCTTCTTATTCTTCGCCTAACTTATTAAGCTTATTTCTACAAGCCAGTACTTTTAATATTGTCAACTTTCTTATTCCAAATAGCCCTGATACATTATTACAGACATGAAAAAAATGCTACTACCTTTAAAACCTTTTGAAATTTTGCGTCCCTAAGAATTTTGCGCCCGGGGCTACCGCCTCTGAGGGTACCCCCACGTTACGCCACTGGGTTGGAGTAGAATAGTTACTATATTACTATTATTATTATTATTATTATTATTATTAGCACCGTGTCTTACTACCCGTTCGAGTTATACGCAATTACGCTAATGTTTAATGGTAGGGTGATTGTGAGATGAAATGAAGAACCTGCAGTTTAACGTGGAATACGAACCACGGTGGAGGCCTGGCATTCCCCACATTCACAAGTTGTGATTAATACACGTCTTGTCAGAAGTGAAGGAAGGGTTTGGTAATCAGATAAATCTGTGCCGGGACCGAGGATTGAATCCCGGACCTCAGCACAGAAGTCCAACACCTTACCCCTAGACCACCAGGTCACCAGACAGTTACTATAGGCCTAGTGGAATGGCTTTATTGTACCTATTCAGTAATAGTATCGAATGACCTCAACAATTATATTTGCCTAATATTATTGATTATAATTAGAGGATTATAATAACACTTGTGCTATCAGCTCTCTATCTTACTTAACTCAAACAATTTTAATTATATATTATTTCCTATATCAAGTAATTTAAAATGTAAATATTTTATACAAGTATAAATAATAAGGTATTCCAAAGTATTTCATATACTGTTAACGGCTATTCAGCTGTTAACTTTTATTGGCTAAAGGTATTGTAAAATTCTCTAGAGGAACGCTTCTCCCCCAGCCCCTCTATAAAAATTATCATCTTTCTATGCCCTTTGTTCCAAAGAAGACGTATATGGTGAGTACGTATTTTTTTCTCTTTTTAGTCTAATTTGTGACAAAAAAAATGTTTTGCAATGCCAATTAATGTTAGGTATTCAAAATACAAATAAGAATATCTAAATAATTAAGGACTTCAAAATTTAACTCACTTGTTGATTGTCGTTCATCTTGTTTCATTTTACCATTACTAAATAGTACTACAACTTCCTCAAATTATGACATATTCTAAAATATAATCTTCTGAATTAAGTCAGTTATCATTTGAAAGTTCAGATCATACAAACAAACAAAATTATTTTTACTTTCTCTCAACTCAAGATTTTGATAAATGTCGACGTTTTATGACCCCCTGAAACAAAAAAAAAAAAGTTGTTTTCGCAATGCCGTTTGTCTGTCTGTACCTCGAGTTATAGCTGAAACTATTTTACCGATTGGACTCAAACTTGATATCTAGAGTTTTCATTAAGTCTCCCCGAGGGTTTTTTGGAATTATTCATCTAACCCTAAAATTAAGGATAGTTTACTAAAGGACAAAAAGAGAAAAAAGAGTTTTCCTCAAAATTCGCTCTAACGATTTTGATTAAGTCTTATTTCTAGATACCGTTTATCATCATAAACAAGAAATCAGTTCTCATTTTCCCATGAAATTGGCTATGAAGGTACTTTACATGAGGGAATTTTTCCTATTTTTATAATTTCTCAGCAACTATTTGAGTTAAAAAAGAACTTACCATTGTAAAATTGTAGTACTCATAAGATAAAAATCTTGTATGTGAAATATATTTTTTAAAACCAATAATGTCTGAGATATAAGCAAATATATATTATTTTTAAAACATGTATTTGAAAATAATATTATTCTCATGTTTTTTGGAGGACAAAGATACTTTTATTTCTCAATTTTTCAGTAAGAGTGATCCTAGATCCTAATGCCATAGAGTAGGTAACAGTGTATATTATTTCATTTATGATCTTTGGTGTAATGTTTCTACAACAATGCATTGACCTAATATCTATTTTCATAAATCTTATGAGTTTTTAGTAAATGTATATTTTTAGATAAAAGGTGTTGAAAATCTGTGCGGTGCGCTGTACCATTTATTTTTATGTTTTCTTTGTGGAAAAAAAATACTGGCCTATTTTGATGTTTACTAACAGACAATATGTTGTGTTTATTATGAGACTTCTTAGTACAAAAAACAGGCAAAGTTTTAAAACACATATTTTTTTTATCTCATTTTGGTTACTAAGCGATAAATAACCGAGATTAAAATTAAAATTTCACTTATTCTACTAGGAGTGCATTTACTTTGTTGTTTCAACATCTTCCCTAATAGGGTATGTATTTGCATATACACGTTGTACACAAAAAATTGTTTTGAAACTGTCATTTGATAGAATTTTGCTAAAACTATTATTTTTAAGGCATTCAAAGACCACACTTTTAAAATTAAAGTGTCATCAATACCATTTAGATTCTATAGTTTTTTTAATCTCAAGGTCAAGTCAGTTCATACGTTGTTTTGATTTTATTTGCGCACTAAACCTTGGAGATGGATGTGTTTCAAACATTAAGTCACTCCTCAAAAATTAAATTAGTGTAGCTTATCATATTTATTTATATAATATACTCTAATTTTTGTAGTAAAATACATTTAAAGGCCTTTTATTCTAAAAATATCCTATTTTAATGCAGGATTTTGATAGAAAAAAAGTTCTTTCAGGTGTCCATTCCTACAAAAATAAGTGTACAAACACTTTTTGCAGTCATTTAATTTATATATATATATACACACACACATTATTATCCTCACAACCGATTGTGATGAGTACAGGGCACGTCACTCGTCATTATGTAACCTTCTTCAATAACCAGTACCCTTATCCCTTTTGGAACTCATATCTTCCTAAGCACCTTGTTTTCGAACTTCCTAAACTATTTTTTACATGTAAGGGAGGAGACCACGTTTCACACCCATAAATAACAACTGGTAAAACAATAATTGTTTTGTATATTCTGGGTTTTACATTCCTTGAAAGCGGGCTAGATTTCAACAACTGACAGGCGAGGTAATAACATGCTTTTCCTGACTGTTTTATTTTCCTAGTTTACAATATAATAACGTTATGGGTAGTTAAAATAATTCCTAAATATTTAAAGTCATTATTGAACGAGTGAAGCGAGTTCTCTGTTTAAACTCAAGCGATTTGCATTTTTTTGTCCGTCTGTGGTGGTTATGTCTCACGATAACTTTTGAACTCATTGACCGATTTTATTCAAACTTGGCACAGTTATTCTTTGTACCTTCATACAGATACATTTCGTTGGGAATGAAAATTGACCAAGGGGTTGGGGGGACATCAACTCTTATATGTATAAATTTCTTCTACTATTAAATAGGGGAATATATTTTCTTTTAAGGCATTTCCCTGCAAACTACTGTAATGCCACTAAAGAAATTAATAATTTTGTAATAAAAAAACGTCGGGGAGGGGGAGGAGAGAAGGCAAAAACCAGGAGCCCCACAACCAAGTTTGCCCAGCGCCCCTTGGTTGCTAAATGGGGCCCTGGAAAAATATAAACCAGATATTTCCCTACCAGAACATGTTATGTATTAAGTTTGATCAAAATATATTAATAAATAGTATAATAAATAAGGGGCATTCATTATATTCACAATAGTGCTTTAGTATTTTCCCTATTTCAACGTGAAAGTTATTTCTTAGCGTAGTTAAAACATACCATGATGTTTCATTAGGCAAGGTCCGTTCACCGTAGGAATTGTTTTCTAAAAGGCCCTTTTCCCTACCAGAACTCTATTATATAGTAGGATATTGGTAGGAAAAAAGACCTTCCAGAGAGTGATTCCTACCGGGAATGGAGTATAGTTATTCTTGTTAATTTCTTAAAACTTGAGTTTCATTTATCAATTAATAGTATGTATACAATTTTATTAGGTTATAATTATTATTCTTGTTATGTTTCTTATTTCTTTTAATATATTCACAGCTAACAGGAAAGTTTACCACTCCCTGTAGTCAACAATCCTCTGGCGTCATTTCCACTCATTTCTTATGGCAAACAATTGACGTAACAACTCAGAACGGCCACCTTGTTTCCAAGGCCACTTTTCACAGCTTAATTTCACTGGTAACATGTGACCATCAGTTTCTTATCCATATCAGCTTACCCGTCCCTTCACTAAACTCAAAAGATTGATTTGTTTACTCTTTTGTTATTGTTGCCTCTCTTGTAATAAAATTTACTTTTTTAATACATACAAGTAGACAAATAATTCGTTCGAAAAATAATTAAAGTTAAATATCAATAAAACACAATAACATATCAATTTTATAAAAGATTTTTCTACTACAAATGTATTCCTGTTCTGGTTTAATATAATTAACATATTCCTACAATAACTTGTCAGTTACTGGAAGAAAGAAGCTAATAAATCTAGTTCTGGAATAACTTTTTTATTGATTTTGTTTATATGTAACAATCCTAAGTAGATAAGAAAGAAAGTGTGCTCTATTTGAAAATTAAATTATCTAAGTGCATTTTAAAACGTTACCTTTTTTTCCAAATAGACTACAGCTTTCGATTAGGATCAGAAAATAGTTTATGTTCCCTGCTTCACTCACTACAATGTTGAAAACACTGTCACTATGATTTGTTAAAAGATGCGCGCACACTGCTCAACAACTGTATTATTTTAATAGGATTCTTGGTAATACCAAAAGATAGCGCCACACCATTGGTGATACTTCTCTCTAGGTGAGTCTAACGAACCATGTAGTCTTCCTTTAGTTGAAGCTGTTACGGATAGAGGCCCACGCAAGCGTTTTTGTTTTCCAAGATACGTTCAACTTTATGGTAGTATCACGACTGCTGTTTTTAATTGGTTATAAAAGGGCTTAACATTTATTGAAAGATAATTATGAACACTGAACTTATCTAATGTTGTTAATAATACATATCATTCTTATGATAAAACTGACGATTAAATATTTAAGTTAAGTTTGTCAGGAATGAATATAAACCCGTTAAAATACAAAGAACTGCATAGTCTCGATATATTTAAAAGCTCTTAGTTTTCATCAAGTTTACTTTTGTATGGTCACAATTGATGTTTCACAACCTAAAACCAAATTCTTACTAGTCAGTGATTAGATATTGTCTACATACAATTAAAGCATTAGAATTGAATTTTATTAGAAGTGTTTCAATATAACAAATTAAAGTATACCTCAATTGAATATATATATATATATATATATATCCTACCTCTAGACAATGCCTATTCAGGCGTATTAGAACTACTTCTTTTCTAATAAGAACTACTAAAATAAGTTATTATAGGAGGACTTTGAAGCATTTTTATTTGGTAATGCAAATTTGTACTATTCATTTTTAAATGTGTAGTACTGCTAAAATTTGAGTACTAAAGTAGTGTTTGACTGTCAATTAATAAAGGATGGCTTTTAAATATTTAATTTATAATATTAGTTTGAGAAAATTATTTTTGTAACTATTTAAAAAGCATAAAGCTATAATAAAAGCTATAAATTTTAAGAAATATTTAACACAACTTAGTAAAATAAGAACTTTAAAATCACCTGACAAAAAGTGTGTCTCGGTAACTTTCTATAATACACGGACAAGAGAAATAAGGAGAAAAAATTTGAATTTATTTTAATTTTTCCCCTAAAGAAAGCTAATTATTCAATTTTCCCACGCATATTGCTCCTTTCAAAACTAATAGTTAAAACGTTCAGATTTATCTGTTAGGACACTATAGAATATAACCAAGAGCAGACCGCATAATATATTTTATTTCCATTTGATTTTATAAGAAAGAGAATATTTTTTACGTTTAAGGTTTTTTGTGTTTATGGTCGTACATAGCATTGGCATTGATTTCTATAATGTGTACTTTAAGGTGGCATATTATTATTTTTAGTTTATTTAGCCAGAAAACTTAATGTTTGTTTCAAAATAATATAAGCTATATATTACCATTAATTTATAAATACATTTAAGTAATTTAATTCATTGTGAGGGGCTCAAAATAATGTTACACAATGATGGGGTGATTTATTAAAACTCATAATTTCTTTTTTTTTTTAAGTAAGGATGGTCTAAATATCATACATTACACAAAAATTATAACTTTATTTCCAGATTACTGCTTTAAATTTTAAATTTTAAATGCTATTTCTTAAATTAATGATGGTATAATTTCATTCGATTATTTGATGTGTGAGTAAATTTTTAGAAATAATGTTGCTAAGCAGCTGGACTACATCAAGGCCTAAGATAAACGGGTCTGGCTACTTTTCAGTTCCAGTGATCAGATATTGAATCCAAAAAGCGCTAGTATCTTAGCATATTAGCACGCGCGCAATTCAAATATTATAGAAAGTTGGATCCACAAAGCTTCAATGTTATTGTTTTAAGTAATATGGAGACCAGAGAAAATAATTAATAGCCTATAAAAAGAATCTTATTTTTAATAACCACTGCAATAATTTTTCGCTAATGAGTGTAAGACATTAAAAGTTGCTGATATAATGCTCAATATATATTCTCTTTTTATAAATTAGATATGTACACCGGGTGAGAGGCCAGGAGGACTTTATCAACAATGTATTATATTTAGATTGTAGAAATAATATTATAAATAAAATATATTTGAGCAGGGATTTTGACCTTTAGTACTGTTGGACCTCAATTTTTGTCCCAGGGACCATCTCGACATCTTGATCACTTAAAAGCATTTAGCTCCTTGTGTTTAATTGCTTTTTTCACCACACCCATGGCTATGCGAATTTGATTACAGTTGCTAGGTAGGTATAATTTAAAGGAAATATACCTTATTTAACTGGGGGGAAAACATTTAGGAAACATCAGCCCCTGTGCACCCAGCCAAAATATGAATCCTGACCTGCCCCCCCCCCTCCCCAAAAAAAAAATTAACGTAACGTTAAGCCCGCGTACCCACCGATGCTGGCTTATATAATGACCATACGAATTCGACTAAGATGTGGCAGTGGGTATTTTTGATGGTATGGTACCAACACAACTCACCCAAATACTGGTTTGCTACAGTCAACTAGGTCAGAGTTGTATAACCAAGAGGAACAAAAGCAGCAGTTTTTATCATTCTAACTGTAACATTAGCAATGCTAGCTAAATTTACATCAATACTACCCACCCCGAATAAAACCAATACATGTAGACATCCTGCAATATCAAAGATTTACAAAACCTTACTATGTCTAAAATATATGCTTTATTCACCCTATAGTATCGGCCAACAACCATCACACGACTAGCGCACATCAAATAATTCTGGAAAGAAGACTCACAGTCTTTGAAAACGTGGATTGACGAGACATCGGTATGAGGTGATCTAGGCCCACGCTGATTGGCCTAGCTGGCCGACAGACAACCTCACGCGAGTTTCACTGCCAACTCACCAGATTTCCGGAATGGTGTGTTTAGATGAGGTGTCTAGATGATGACGGTTGCTAACAAAAGAATTATACTGCTAGCACGTGTTCGCAACGTGGCGTTATACTTTTAATATGAAGATTCCTTCCTCCCCTTTATATCCATTAACTAGACCTATATAAGGCTGGTTCTCAGCTAACGTTATTGACTATTAATTCTGACACAGCCACGAGAGGTCATGGTCTGGACTTGGACATAATCGCTCCAGTATGACAAAATATAAACTCGAGAAATATTTAAATATAATCGACCTATGATGGGTTTAGGTGTTTTAACATTTAGTTAATTATGTGATTAAAATCGTTCAGTGCAGGCGTCAGTAATTTCTCACTATAAGATTTATTTTTGAAAGTAAAATTGTTTTATGGAACATTTAATGTTTCCTTTTGCCACTTGGGCGCTAGTCTCCTTGTAATATTTAGACTTATTAGTAGGTAGCCACTTTTTGATTCTTTTACTTTCTTGTAATATATAGTTTAGATATACATTTTATTGCACTTGTGGTACCAATAATTGTTTAATTTTTTAATAATGTCTAAATTATTGATACAATTTTGTAGACGTATTTTGTTTGAAGAAATTATAAAAGTAATTTATTTTTGTTGGTTTAAAAGTTATAATTTTAACAATTACAATTCGTTTAGTGAGAATTTACCATTATCCTAATGTAACATAGCTTTGTTTTCTATAATTATTATCTAGATGGAGTAATCCTCACTAAAATGTATAAATAATATATTTGGCTATTTGATTCATTCTATTATAATGTTGAATATTAACAAGTCAAAATCACCTCGATTACTTCAAAGATGGTGGAAGTAATAGTCCCACAGAAGTTTGAGTTATGTCGGGAAGTCAAACCTTTGTGTAATATATTTTGACCAGAATTGATATTTGAATTTAAATTTAATCTTAAAATTTAATTATTTAGTAGGAATTCACAATGGTTATTCAGGCGCTTTGTTAACCGTATAGAGGATCTCTTTAAGCTATTTTTTTTAATATAGTAAGGATTCAAAAGTTTAATAGCTTAACCCGTTCGTTTAGTTGGAATTCACAATAGTGATTTAGGTACTTTGTTAACCGTGTAGAAGAGCTCTTTAAGCTCTTTGATATTCCAACATTGGAAATACCTTATACCTTTATATCTCACACTCTTTATGCTCTTTATTAATATTATAATACTAAGGATTCAAAGGATTAATAATTATAAATCTATTTGTTCAGTCTGAAGTCACAATGGTGTTTCATCCACTTTGTTAACCAAGTAGAGGAGCTCTTAAAGCTCTTTATTATTATATTAACGATTTTTTTTATTATTATTGGATCTCTTCTAAACTAATTCGTATGGATAAATAATGTGTGATATAACTCTTGTATTTCAAACGTATTATTCTTCAAGGACTACTATTACTTTGAGATTGTGAAATATATCCTCAAATGTAATGCGCAAGTGCAGTATCTACAATATTTATGTTTTTAGAACCCTACTTAGTTCGCCTTTTTATGCCATGTATTATTTATTTACCTCTGTTGTCTTACTTTGAATAAATAATTCAATTTTTTCTTAAACTTGCTAACTTTCCTATTTTTGTTTATTAAATTCCTTATAGATTCCGCCCACCGTCTTCCCGACTATTGTGACCTCTAGCGGTTAGATTTGGAGGTGGTGAACGTTACATCACCCTAACATTTTTATTAATTCAGATTTTGCACATTTTTATAGTCATTCTAATAGATGAACAAATTAATTATAAAGCTATAAGCTAGTCCTGTGACCACACCATGACCGCAAATAGGGTCGCGATACCTTGATTGGAAACTACTATAGTAGAGTTGGAGAGAGAGACGCCCTAATATTATTAACTATATTACATCTGAGGGCATTCGTATTTGACTCCTATTGGTCGACATTTTGAAAAATTTGTCTGTATATTAAAACCGATAAACGATATAAGAACATTTAAAAATGAAAAAAAAA